>PVLD010019825.1:0-35351 GCA_004027595.1 Dinomys branickii
ATGCCTGCACAACCAACATCACTTGGACAACACTAAGGTCTGCCACCAGCAGGACAGTTGCCAGGCCCCCTTGAGACAATGATTGCAGCAGCCTCTAAATGCCTTGATACACAGTTAAAGTGTACAGTGAAAAGAATTCTGAGGGACTCCTTCTTGAGCAGGGGGCCAAAGGATTCCCTTCTTGTCTTGGTTACTTCTCTCTCATTGCTGAGATAAAATACCTGACACAGAGAATTAAGGAAAGTCTTATTTAGCTCAGTCTATGGAGGTTTCAGTCCATATTCAGCTGGCTCCAACACAGGGTGGCACGTGGCAGAGGGCAACAGTTCATGGTGGTGAAACTTAGCAAAAGCAACAAGTGCAAAAGGGAGGAGTGGGGGCAGAAAGTAGCAAAAGCAGAAGGGAGGAATGGTGTCAAGCAGCCTCTTTCCCTCCCTTGCATTGGATGCAAACTACCCACCCCAGAATGGGTGTAGCACTCACAACCATAGTCCCAGCATTGGATCATGGATCAATCACAAATCCTAGAAGCCTGCTCTGTGACTGCATAAGGATTTGGGCGGGGGGACTTGCACACACAAACCATAACACTTCTCAAGTGAAAGATTAACACTTTTCCATCCTTGAGCCTACAAGGCATGGGATCTTACTGATTCTTGAGATACCATCAAGACTTACGGTCTCAGTTCAAAGTAGTTTGTGTCTTCTGAATCGTGCTAGTCTCTTCAGTAATCATATCTCCTTTGCCCCTATCTTTACATGTGATTCCTTTTTTCTTTTTAAGAGAAGGTCTTGCTTTGTAGTTGAGGCTTTACTTGAACTCACTGTGTAACCCAGGCTGGCCTCAAAATTGTGGTGATCCTCCTCACTCACTGTCCTGAGTACTGGTATTACAAGTGTGTGCTACCATGCCTGGTTTACGTGATTATTTTTGAGCCACAATTTAAAATTTTCAAATATTGCTGTTTCTTGTTTCCAATTGTCACTGTATGTAGGGCTAAAAGTAGCTGGCAGTATCACAAATGTTGAACCACCCTTGAAATTACCTCTGCCTGATCAATTAGTTTGTAGCTAATAAAGTCAGTTGCCCACAAAATCTCAGGACATGGCCAAATGGTGGGTAATTTTTCTTCCCAGAGTATCACATACATGGGCCCTAGTTTAATTCACAATAGAATCCTCATTCCCAACTGTTCACATTTCTATCAACATTCTAATCTTTTGAGCTCCAACCCATTGAGCTCTGCTTATAACATTCTAGGCTCCCTCCAGCCTGATTCTCCAAATTTTCCCAACTCCTCCCACAAAACAATTCCAAAGTCTTTTGAACCAAATGGTCAGGTTTAGTTACCATAACAGTTCTTCTTCTATGGTATGAATTTTCTTTATTGATTAGCTTTTCCATTGCTGCTACAAAAAGGCTGACACTTGTAATATAAAGGAGGAGAGGTTTATTTTGGCACACAGTTTCAGAGGGTTCAATCTGTGGCTGACTGGTTCCAAGACAGAGGAAGAGACCAGGGACCCGATATAGTAAAGCCACACCTCTATGATCCACCTGGACACATCTAGAGGTGTGTTTTACTAATTCCCTAGATGGCTCCTTATTGCTGGCATTAAACATGCATATCCAAAATTTTAAAATAATGTTGGGCATGAAAGAGTGTAATCAATGCTGGGCTATCTAGCCATCCTCCTTCAAGCCTTCCTGGTTTAATGTAAGCCACTCGTGGGATGTATCCAGAGTAATGATGATCTTGGATTAAGGCAGTTTCAGGCCCAGTTGAAGAATAATGTGATGTACATGGTGCCTGATGTTCAAAATCTGTCCTTTTCATGTATAGGCTAGCTAATCAAATTATTTGAACTCTCTGAGTTTCTTTCCTCATCATACTGTTTATGTCAGAGAATTGTGAGAATTCAATTGAACTTAAACATAAATTAGGTGTATACCACATAATAGGTGCTCAATAAATTGTAGCTGGTAGGATAGTGTTATGGTTTAGATTTAAGATATCCCCCCCCAGAAGTCTTATGTTTTCAGAAGTGAGGCTTATGGAATGGAATTGGATCACAGAGGCCATGTATTCATCATTGATTAATTCATTGATTAGTTTACAGCTAAATGTGCTGTTAGGAGGTGGGGCCTCGTTGGAAGAGGCGTGGCACTGGGGGCCTGCCTCTCTGGCCGTTCCTTTCTGTCTCTGCTTCCTGGCTGTCATGAGATGAGCAGCTTTCCTCTGCCAGGCACTTCTGCCATTGTGTTTCTGCCTTGGCGCCAGCTGACCATAACTGAATATTATGAAAGTTATGAGCCAGATTAAACTTATTCTCCTTTAAATTGTGTGTGCTGGTCATTTTCCCCAGCAACAGGAAAGCTAATACAAGTAGTAATTGAAACAATAATAATACCTTAGATCTGCTCCAATTTCCAACAGTTTCCAACTGGGAGAAGGTAGTAGGATTCACCAGAAGGCATTCTTCCCCCATCAAATTATATTCTATTTGATTCTGATGATGACTAAGACAGTACTTCTACCTCAAGGGATACTGAGTCCCATTATTTACCTGGCTTTGCAGTGCTCAGTGTTTAAAATAATGCAGACTTTTTTCAGGTGAAAATTAACTTTCATATAACTCAAATCCCAAATAAAAAGAAGACAAAGATAACTTATAAAGAAGATGGGAAGTAATAACTGCTTGACCATGAAATACTTTCTACAGCATCCGATTTTTATTAATTAAGTGTAAAATGTATCAAAAATACTGCATGGATTAATTTCCTTTCAATACATAGAGGTTTAATAATTAAAGCACACAGTATTTGCAAAATTTTTTGTTGTTCTGCCAAAACTTAAGCACTTGCAAAGCAGTATACAGTATACCTTGACTTTTTAGAACACATCATCCCAAGTATTAATCCAACTCTTTAGAATGTGCCATGTCTTTGTACTTCTCTCCAAAAATGTGTAAAAAAAAATGTGATCAAAACTCAAAACTGAGGGAATAAGTACACTGATTAAAGTACATTGAAATTGTATCTCAGAAAATTCTAGTAATGTCTATTGCTATTTATTAAGCACTTCCTGTGTGGCAAGTATCATGCTAAACAATTAAATATGCATTTCAACGAAACCTCACATCATCCTTGGGAAACACATATATGATTATGTCTGCATTTTAAATGAGAATATTAAGGCTTAGAGAAGTAAAATAAAATTTTAAAAGCCAGGTCTTGAATTCAGGTCAGTAAACCCTCATTTCTTAATCACTAGACCCCTACTAAGTGTAGTCACATTTGATAAAGAAGACACTTTGTGTCAGCTTTTTCAAGAAATGAAAAGATCAATTTTCATGTGTTTATGAAAATTCCCTTGACCTTAGGCTGATGCTCCCCACAACTCTGTTCTTATATCCTTGTTTCCCAAGTTCTCGGAACCTTCCTAAACTCTTCACCTTCCATTAGCTAGGTCAAGTCAACAAATGAGAAATTTAATAATTAGCAAATTATTTAAAATGTGTGTTATTTAAATATTTACAGCAACTTGAAATGGCTGGGATCATTTTAACAGCTTTTTGAAATTTTGTGCACCTTAAATTCCTGCTGCAAAAATTTCATGGAGTCTAGTTTCAGTTTTTCTGCCACTGTTGTGCCACTGCCTTTCATAACAGATAGCTAAAGTTTAATGTATTCTATATTTTTTAATACTTTGGATCTATGACCTTTTAGTTTGAGAATTATTTATGTATTTCAAATTACAAATGCTGAATATGCCTTAAATATCAAGGACTTAAGAACCAAAGTAGAGGGGGTTTGCTCATCCAACATATTTTAAATTCATTTCTTAGCATTTTTAAATTATTTTAACTCCTAGAGTTTTTAGAACTAATGATAAAATGAGCACTTTGTATGCATTTGGGGCAGTGTCAAGAACTGGGAAGTGCCTGAGATTTTACTCCTCTTAGAATCTAACAATTTAGTCTCACAGAGTTTCATGGATGAAGATGGAAGACCTAAGACTCCTAGGTCAGAAATGGACAATTTATTACTTAAAGAAATAGCAGAAACTAGAATATCAAGAACTCTAAACTTATGAAATCTGAACCTTTTAAAATGGATAATAAAGCTAGGCATGGTGGCAAATGCCTTTAATCCCAGCACTCAGGAGGCTGAGTCAGGAGAATCCTTGCAAGTTCGAGACCAGCCTGGGCTACAAAGTGAGCTCAAGGCCAGCCTGAACTGTATAGAGAGACCCTGTCTCAAAAACAAAAAAAGAGCAAAACAAAAAACAAATAAAATGGATAATAAGCACCCCTATTCTTTGCTCAAGGAGGGAGTTACTGTTTACTATGTAATATGCTTTGAAAGATAGCCCAGAGCAAAGGACTGTCTCATCTTGCTTAGAAGATACACAGAAACAAGGCAGGTGTGGTGGTGCATGTCTGTAATCTCAGGACCTAGGGGGCTGAGGCAGAAGGATCACTGTGAGTTCTAGGCCAGCCTGAGCTACACAGTGGGCTCAAGGCCAGCTTGAATTACATAGCAAGACTCTGTCTTTAAAAAAAAGAAACAAAAGGAAAGGAAAAAATGTACAGAAACATACACTTCCATGGAAAATTGTCTTCCACTAAGCAGTTGAAAAGTATTCAACACCTGAAATGTGAATCATACAAGGAAAGGAAATCAACTGAGCCAGACTGATAAATCTATGGCAAAAGTACTGTGGTAAAATGGATACAGCAAATTGAAAATGAAACCTGAGCCAAGTTAAATGAACTAAAACAAAATTTTAAAGTATTTAATAATGCATAGTTGTAGTTCAATCATAGAGCGATGCTTAGCATGCATGAGGCTCTGTGTTTGATCTCCAGCACTGAAAAAAGCAGTAACTGATGAATGCTAATTCAATCAAAGCTGCTACAAATTTTATACTATACACAGAATTTTTTGGTAAATCTAGAGTACATCAATTGGAAACGCCATACTGACCATTGTCTTTGTCCACTTTTAGTTGTTGTAACTGAATATCTGAGCCTAGTTATTTACTAAGAGTTGAGGTTTATTTATCCCATAGCTCCGAGGCTGAGACGTCCAAAAGCATGGTGTCATCATCTGCTCCTCATCTGATGAAGCCTTTCTTGGTGTATCATAACATGCCAGAGGACATTGTGTGGGGAAGCAAACAAAGCGTGCCAGAAAGAGCTCAGTTTTATACTTAAAACTCCCATAAACTTATACTCTCCTATGAATCCATTTATTTACGAATGGATTAAGTCATTACAAAAGGCAGATCCCTCATGATTCAATCACCTCCTGAATGTCTGACCTTTCAACATTGCTGTATTACTGGACTACATTTCCAGCACATGAAATTTGTGGGGAACATTTAAAGCATAGCAGCTTTTGCTCAAGTTGAATCAACTTTTGGCAAATACATCTTTGTTTTAATTGGTCTGCTTTGAGGGCCCTATTATAAGTCAGTCACAACTAGCTGAAAACTGGTGCTAACTGAAAAGAATATAGTTTTTTACTTTCTCAAGAATATCTATATTTTAAAAGGAAATGACAAATTGGCAAAGTGTTCCCAAAGTATCTAGTGTATATTTTGAATTTTCTTGTCCCTGAGGGTTGCATATTTGGGTATATGCTAGCTTCAAAATCTCACAAATAATAACACACAGGCTATATTTTCTTGACCTGAGTAGAGTCTCTAATTTGTCAACATTTTCATCTCGATGGAAAGACTTAATTGTGCTCTTAATTCATTCCTTGTCCAGTTTAGCCCCTTCAATTCACTAGATATATACTATGTAAATTCCGTTACCTATTTTTGCCTTTACTCCAATGGCCAGCACTAGAAAATACCAAATATTTGTTTGCTTTGTGCCATACTCATGCAGCTGAACTTTTTTGGGGAATTTCTTTATCAGACAAATTGGTATGCCTCTCAGTTGATGAATATTAACCCCAACTGGGTGTTAATAATGCCTGGAAGTCTTACCAAAATCTTAGTGTTCTCTTAAAATTACTTTCCCACTGCCTACAAGGATATTGCACATTTTATCCACTCTTCAAATTTCCTACATCTCAGTATGATTTTTGTATGCTGTAGACATTTTGCCCTCACAGGTCCTTTGCTCTATTAAAAAGTTCTAAAATGATACTTTACCACTGAGTTAGTAAAAAAAACAACAAATATAAGGAAAGAACAGTTGGAATGAGGAAAGGAGAAAAGAAGGAAAGGAAAAGAAAATATGTAGATAGAGAGACAGACAGACAGACAGACACAAGATAGCTAAGATAATTATATTACTAACCTCTACTAGTTCATTGAGAAAGTTTGTGCTTATATTGTCTGATCGACCTTGCATGCCTATTTCTTGTAATCTGAGTAACTACTTTGAAGATAACAACATGCAATATGATAACCATTGTTGATTTCCTATTATCTTGTTTGGCAATTCTGTATCATTGGTTTTATTGTGTTTTTCCTCTTTAAAATAAAGAAACCCAAATATAAGTTTGATTCATTGCTATATACTCATTTTTACTGTATTCATGTTTCTTTTTTGATTTTCAAAAGAAATTAAACTTAAAATGAGGCCCCTAAAAGTATTGTGGGCCTCAGGCAGGCACTGTGACTCTATGACTAATAGAAAAGTTGGGGGGGCTGGGGATGTAGCTCAGTGGAATAAGCGCTTGCCTAACAAGCACAGGCTCCTGAGTTCGATCCCCAGTACCGAAAAAAAAAAAAAAAGAAAAGTTGGCCCTTATCTAGCACCTCTTCATCTGATGACCTTTTCACCACATTTAGACAATAATTCAAAGTTTCTTCATCTTGCCATGTGGAGGTTGGGAGTGAAACCTGGGTAAGAGATGTGAAATGGGAGTTGTCTTTATATAGTAGTGTTTCTCAATCCTGGCATTAATAACATTTGTAGCCAAATGATCTTTTGCTGTGAGAGACTGTCTTGTACACCGGAGGATGGTCTGCAATCCCACATCCCACGGTCTCTATGGAATCTCAATGCCTGTTCATTTGAGTAGGGATAAATCACAAGCAAGACTATATGTGGGTGGTCTACTCAGGTATGCCCCATACACTGTGGTCAGGGATGGACTCATGCGGTCACTTGTAGCCGGAACTCCAAACTGGCCAGTGCCACAGCAGTGTAGTGTACCCTGCTATGTTTTGCATCATGTTCCCTTTACGTCCTTAGAATACTTGGGAACCCCATGCTTATTAATCTTGCAGTTGTAAAGTCTAACAAGTATGTTCATCAAAGGATGCTATGGCTGGGAAACTCTGCCTTTGGATTTCACTGACATTTGTTAAGATACTGCAACTGGTGTGGTAGGAATAATTTTAAAACCTGAGTGGAGACTCTAATTTGTCAACTTAATTTGTCATGGGAGCCTGATGGAGACCACTGTGATGTGGCCCTGAGCAGGATTTAAAATTAACCAGTTGGCTTTCTGTATTCACTTGTGATTCCGTTGAAGGCTTAGCCCTTGTCTGGAGATGGGCAGTGGTTTCATAGTAAGTGAACTTCTATGAGTCACTGGTCTCCACTGAGGCCTATAGTAGCTGTGACACCATGACTTCTCAAAGGACAAGACAAGGCCACAACTAAGGACACCTGGCTCCAACCCCAATTAACTAGATAAAGACTATAGCCACAGGCATCTCACTCCTGTGGTAAAGGTCTTCTTGGAAATAACACAGTTCTCCTGAATTCATAATCTATTGTTTGGAGAAGTCCTTAAACTGACTCCCAAGGTCCTGCTCAGATTCTCACACTTTCTTCAATGTCTCCCTCCTTTGTTTGAAAACCAAATAAATACGGGCCACTCAGAGAAGCTCTTTGTCTCAGCCCGCAGAGAATCCAAATTCTGCAAGAGGGTTTTGATACTTCTAGAGCCCTAAAATCATACCACTTGTTTCTTTTATTTCAGCCTTTGCCATCCACTCATTTGGGAGGTTGCAGACCTGATCAGTCCCCGGTAGGAGCCCCCATGTTCCCATCTCTCATCTCTTCCCCTTGAGTGGAGGAGTGGAGGAGAACTGGGGACTTGCTTATAACCAACAGAACAGGAAGAGACGATGGGATGTCTCTCTTATGATATGTATAGAAGATTTATGTAGAAATCTTTGAGCAGACTTGCTTTTCACTCTCCTGACAGGCTTGAAGAATCAAGTTGTCATGAGTTCAACCATAAGGAAATGAGTCTTTCCAACAACCTTAGGGAATCTGGAAGCAATCCTTTGCTACAGAAACCTCTGATAAGAACGCAGTCTGGGTGACTCCTTGGATGCAGCCTTGTGATGCAAACCGCTTTGTGACTGAACTTGAAACTTATGGACACTGTAAGATAATAAATATCATCTAAGCTGCTAAACTCAAGGCAATTTGTTTCTGAACAATAGAAATCTAATATAGATATAAACCATTTCAAATTCTTGTTTTTTTCTTTTCCATCTTTCTCAGTGTTTATAACAAGTTGTAAATCTCATTTGTTGTTTCTTTCATAATAAACTCTTAAAAACTTTATGGAAAATGTATTTTAATACTTTTTCTTCAAACTATCAATAAAAGCTTGCAAAATATTCGGACCTTTTATGATCATGAAATTCTGCATTAGTAAAGTTCAGAAGCTTATTAATGAGAATAAAGTTAGTCTTATTCATATTTTACACTGACATTCAGTTTGACCTCTGTCTTTTAAATGTTTCATTTGCATTCATTGATGAAAAACGAAATAAAACAGAAAAGATCCTCCTCTCATATCTCAAAACCCACTCAACAATATAAAACAAACTTTGGCTAATGGCTTGTTATAGTTCCAGCCATCAAATGTTTGGGTAGTACATTTTCACTGAATTGACTACTAAATTGTATTTCTTAAAGTAAAGGGGACAGTTTAAGCACTTAAACCATTTAAAATAACTATACCAGTGATTAATATGTAAGTAGTTGAGCTTGGTGTTTTAGAGGTACAGAGAAGAAAATCAACTGAGAGAGAAACATTTCTGTGATTGCTTCATGGTGTATGTACTTTGGAGGGCAAGCGGGTGTAAGTTGTATTATGCACAAAATTATTTTCTCCAAGGACCTTTTGATATATTTATTTTATTATTCTAGATGACGTATAATAAACATATTTTAATGTTTAGTTACACAATTTAAGGCAGTCTTTGTCTGTCATTTGAAATGAAACATATTATCCAAATCTCATGTGAAGTAATGAGTTGGATCTCAGCACATGGCAAAAAGGGGTATAATGGAGAGTGTAGGCAAACAAAAGAGATTTGACGTGAATTATTAATGATATGTAATACATTTGTAAGTCTATAAGAGGAAATGTCTTGTCTCCTTAATCTGCCATTTTCTCTCTTTTAAAAGAGAAAGTCGATGGCTTACCCTATTCATTTTAAAAAGTATTTCAACATGCCTCATAATTATGAAATTCATGGGGAGTGAGTATATGTAAATTAGTTCACAGCATCTTTTTATAGGATTTGAGATGCATCCTTCCTTATCAAGAGAAGCATACATACTGTAGAAAACTTTTTCTGTAAATGAGAGAAAATTATAGAGCAAATTGTTCATCAAAAAATGACTAGAATAGAGACCATTTTAGAAAAAGCAGAAGATGGTAGAGCAAGGGAAGTCAAGAAGAGGAAGAAACACTGCTACATGGTGAAGAATTCTAAGGTGGCTGAGAAGTTTGAAGGTTTTGGAGAGATTCTAGAAGAGAAAATATATTAAAACAATGAAAAGTATTTTATATAACTTTTCACCTGAAATGATTGTGATTTTATTTAACCTGAGAAGAAATGGACAAATTTTATATGCTATGGAGGTTAAAATGTCAGCCCTATTCTTCCTTTACAGTACAGAAATTCTTTCAAAGGTCATTTTAAGTTTAGAGGCTTACACATTATAGTTTGTGACCATCCAGAATTTCCATGCCCAAGTTTGGGAAATGTTCCCCGTGAGTCTTACTTTCACAACATAAGAACCAGAAACTCACTTTCCCAGGCCTCCTTGCAGCTATGCTGTAAACATTTTACCTTATACTCAGCCAATGAGTTGTGCCCACATGTGATTTCTGCTTAAAGAAGACAAATATGAGGAAGCAGGCACTGTGGAGACCATTCTCTGAAGAAGTTGGCAGAGGTAATGGCTTTCAGGGACACTGATGGCAGCAGTTTAGCCCCAGTTGTCCAGGATCAATAATGTTGGGATTGCCCAGGACTCTTTAAACTTGGGCATATCATCTGATGTCTGTTACACATGATTTCTGCTTAACCAGCTATAGCAAGTTTTGATGTTTATACCCAAGAGCCCAGACTGATATAAGTCTTTTCCTGAATAAAACAGTTATAAAACCCTAGGTACAAAGGGCTCATAACAGAAATCCTCTCTAAATTTTTTGCTGCTATACTCAATCCACAATAAAAAAAATAGCACCCTGGGGAAGTTCTTTGCAAGTCAATAAATTCACTGAAAAATTGGGAAGTTAAAACACCACAAATGGGTACACTACAATAAGATACATAAGTGCAAAACAGTGGATAGGGTCTGTTTTATTACATGGGGGGTCAATTTTTAAAAATATTCCTTTGTAGTCCAGTACAAATAAAAGTAGTGGAGATGTAAATGAAACTAAAATGTAGAATGATAGTAACTACTGAATCTGGAAGATACTCTATTTAAATGTTTCAATTTTTTCTTAAGAAAGATTAAATAAAAATCACAAATTAAAGAGTTAATTGGGAAAATATATTCTTCCCTTTTTGTCTTTAAAATGAAGGAGAAAAGCAAGACTAAATGTTGTTTGGAAATCTGGATACCAGTGTCTGCCAAAGCAATAGAGTTAAGAGAGAAAAACTTATAAAAGATAAGAGATACAGACAGACTTACAGTGGGTACAACTATTAGTTGTGTCATTTTGGTCCCAGGTTTCCCTGGAATGCTTATTCATGTAGTCCACAAATATTTTTATTACTGCCTGTCACGTGTTGCCATTGTTCTAAGTGCTTGGGAAATAATAGGAGATAAACCAAAGATCCTTTGCTTTACCTAAAGTATTTCTTCAAATTTCAATTAGTGATTTTATGCAAATCTCCACTCAATAAGCCTAATTATCTAATTTAAAAATTTTAAACCTATTTTTTGTTTGTATAGTTTAGAACCATAAGGTTTTATAGTTGAAAGGAATTTTAGTATAACTCCTCATTTATTACAATTGGTAGTAATATTTTACCTTGGCAGAGCCCTTTATAAGTTACAACATGTCCCCCTGAGACTCAGAGAGAATGACTTCCCAAGTTCATATTGCTGGTTACCAGCTGAACAAAGACCTTCCAATTTGAGGTTTGGTATGTTTTCTGATACAGCATTGCTAGCTTCAATGCCATCGCTGTTGTTGACTGGAAAGACATTAATCTAACAATTCTACTATCCGTAGATCCCGAGTCTGTTCCCCTAGACTCCATTGCCCTCTATCTCCTTCGTTCCTCTCCTTTATTGGCTCTAACCAAATCTTATGAATGATAAAAATGGTGGTTTTCTCTTGGACACTGACATCTTCAAATTCTGCCATCCTATAATCATTGTTCAGCTGGCCTATCCTAAGGTAGAGCCTTTTATCTTCTTTGCTAATTTTTTCTTCATTACTCTAAAAAGCCATCAAGACATTTTTGCCTATCTTCCTGTTATAATTGTGTTTCATATGTCTAGGTATCCAAATGAACAAAGAATGCCCCCATTCAGGCAGACTATTGAACTATTGTGTTTAATGACTTCCAGGTTATCTCCTACTTCTTAGGTCCATAAGTCTGCCCTCTCGCATGCAGTGCCACAGGACATTCTGTTTCTGTCTTCCCTATGTTATACATTCTCCTGAGTTTCTGTTCCTCACAACACTAAAGTCTGAGACAGCTTAGAAAATTTTGGAAATTCAGGTCATATTAAAAGTACTTTGAATTATTGAGTTGTAATGTAATCTAATTTAATCAATTACTGTTTAGCCACGTGATCTACCCCCGAATATGAGATGTTGCAGTGCTTAGGGTATCTGTTGCTATGTTAACAAAATTCCCCAAGACGTAGAGGCTTAAAACTATTATTATCTCTCGTGATCCTGTGAGTTGACTGGGACCAGCTAGGTTATTCCTAGTTGAAGTCTTCGCTCAGGTGGCTGTGGTCAGAGGACAGGAAGCTAAACTGTGCTGGATATTCAAGGTGGCTTATTTAGCCACGTGTCTGGTCATCAGCTGGGTTGCCTGCAATAGCTGCCGGCATTTCTCTCTCCGTGTCGCTTCTTCATGAGGCAGCTTTAGTTTCTTCAAAGCACAGTAGTCTCAGGACAGTCAGAGTGTTCCAAGAGACCCAGGTAGAAGCTGCAAGGCTTCTTTTGACCTTAAAAGGAGGAGGCTACACAAAAATGTGGATACCAGGTGGTGCAGTTAACTGGAGAAGGGGAGAAGGGATGGGCGCGAACCTTGATGACTGTCGCATGAAGGGAAGTGGAATCCAGCTAAAAGCTTGCTGTTGGTCCACCTGGCCAAAAAGTTTCTATTTTTTTAAACAAATATAATTTCCCAGATACAGCTCTCAGTTTTTGGACAAGTCTAACAGATCCAGGCTTCCTTTTAATTAAACACAAGAGAAAAAGAACTTTGAACTTAAATGCCTTACAGCTCTTTAAACTGTATTTAGTGTCCCACTTAGTAGAGCATGTGATGATAGCACCGACTTTGTCCTGTCGATGGCCAGAGGCAGACCTGCCACCCTTGCAGGACTGACAAGCCAAAACGGGGGAGCCAATCCTGCATGACTCACCTTGGTAGAATCCAATAGCACTCAGTTTTGGGGTGCCAACTACCTGTCCTCTTTTCCTCACAAGCTCAGCAGCAGCCAGGAGCATGATCTGCATCCTTTCGGAAATGGCGGACTGAACATGTGCAGAAAGACATCCAAATACTTTTCTTTCTATTGAGAGAGATAGTCTGTGAAGTCTTTGGCAGCATGCTGGCTGGCAAAGTCATCTGGCTGGCACACTCCTCCTGCATCAAGTTATGGCACTGCCACCTCTACTGTGGAGAGTTTTGAAATTTCATTTTGCACACTCTGTAAGATGTGAGTCATTCAGCTTGCAAAGGAGGAGGAGGCAGCCATCTGCTAGTCATGAACAGATGACAAATACCCTGCACTGCAAATTTCCATCCTCATTTCACAATATTTAAGTAAACACATTTTGTAACCATTTTTTTTCAGAGTCCTTTAGTGCTTGAAGTGGACTTTTTGGGTAAACAATACATAAAAGCTACCTTCTCTCCTTCAAGTGACTGTATTATCAAAGTGATACTAAAGGCAGCCACCACAAAGTGCTACCTGCTACATAGGCAGAACAAAAAGAATGCACATCTGAATCAAATGATTAAGCCCCATGCCATTTCAGAACAATCTAGCTAAGTTTCTGTAGCTGAGAGGTCGATCTGTCATGTACAGCTCCATGGTGACCCCTACTGTCTGCCTACAAAATACCTCTCAAAAACAAAGTTTCCAAATAGCATAGATGTAACATTTTTGTGCTGTGTCACAGGGAGAAAGGAAATTGGAGAAAGAAAAGATAGATGCTTTAACCTTAAATTATGAGAGACAGATTACATCCATAAAATAACTGGGAACTATTGCGAGAGATCCTTTTGTGTTATTTTCAAGCTGTGCAGCATGGCTCCGTGCAGAATTTATTCATTCCTTCCCCACCTCTATCTGAATATGCTAACAATAAGAGAAAAAAGTAAAGTAGAAGTAGAAAATTAGGATCAGAGAGAAAAGTGAATAAAAATGTGGAAACCAGAAAGGTCAATGTCTAAAAGAGCTTCAAGTTTGGTTCTGGGCATCCTAAAAGCCAGGAAAAAAAATAAAGAAAGAAGGTAGGGTGTATTGCTTGCTAACATCAAGAAGCAAGACTACTATTTCTTTAGTAAGAGGAGATTTTTGTGGTATTAGATGTTGAACAGAATTCCAATGGAATTTTTGTGACATACCCTGGATGGTATGGGGGTTAACATTCTCCTTAGGATTTATACTGCTATTAGAAGAGCAGACCAAGCAAAGCTGTCTCTTTTATGTTTGATGAGAAAAAAAGGATGTACCATCCAGAAAATGAAATACATCCCTGCTGATAAGCAGCAAAAGTGAGAAATGGACCTGCTGGCAGCCAGACCACGATGTTCTCAATTCACATCAACAGGGCTGGGCTAAGACAATTCCATGTTCATATTTGGAACAAGAGAAATATAGAGTCACTTAGCAGTCACATAATAGCTAAACCTCCTTTTTCTGACTAACATGAACAGCTATTGTTTCTTCACCTGTGATGATTCCAGTCCCATTGGTCCTATACGAACGGTAGTGATATGCCTGATGCCAAATTGTCACCACTTCTTAAGAGTATCCAATACTGAATTGACCCTGTTTCTCCAATCCCACTTGAGAAAGACTTGGAGTGAATGTGATAACAATGAGAGGACCCCACCAACTCCCTCTTTCCAAAGGTCTCAGGAATCCCCTTGTACATGTTCTCTTTGTATGCAATTAGTTAAAAAACACAACTTTTAACAGTGTGTTCCTGGAAGTTTCTGGCTGATGAGTTTTCATAACCTGGAGCACTACCTAGTGAAGATGATTCTAAAATAGCTTAATATGACCCAGCCAGGATTTCTGTTCTCTATTCTGATGTAGACAGTGTGACTAATGTAGGGGAGTAATGGCTTTTCCTTAGACAACCTAACCTAATGTTCCTTTGTTGTTAAACTTTTAAATATGAGATCATTTGTAGGCAATTGAAGATTATACATTCTTGTGGAAGTCTCAGAACATGAGCTGATATTCTATTCCAGGTTATGGTTAAAATCAGATACCTGACCAACAGGAGTATTTTTCCATTGCAGCACACACTATCATTTCTTGGGCCTATATCCCTCTTTATTCTTTTAACTTTTTCTATGAACTCCTCTTTAAGGTTCACTGTCTTTTGCATTCCAACAGTTAACATCAACTCTGGGAGTTGATATTGGGTACTATCCCTACCTCTAGGCCTTGATCAGTAACTAGCTGGGACAGAGTAACTAACTCCCTTCAAGTTGGGTCAACTTAGAGGTATAATGTATCCTCTAGAATTCTCATGGAGGATAAGGTTGAGGTTGGGGCTTCACCTTGTTTAGATTCTTTCCCATCCCTGTCTTGCTTTCCCCACTGTATTATTGATCTGCCCTGGGATCATTTCCTTAACAAATCACTTGCTCAGAATCCTCCCCTTGGGCTCTGCTTCTACAGAACTCAATCTATGCCAGTCATCTAGTATTTCCTATATCCCTACAAAGTAGCAAACCCATTATAATTTTTGAGATGAAAAAAGTCTCAGAAAGGTTCAAGCTGTGGGGTAGACCTAAAATCTTAATCTCTGTGATCTATAAGGTTATGGTGCCATTTTTGTTTTACTTTGCCCCATTGCCTCTTTGGAGGGGCCTTGCGTTTGGCCTTATCTCCATTCTGTGGCCGCACAGACAGAATGTCCTGATGCATGGGGTGAGAGGCAAAGGCCCAAAGATCTGGTGCATGTAACTGAGTGTCTGTTTATGTTGCCATCTTGGTTATGGTTTTCATGTCTGCAACTTGCAAATTGGAATTCATTGCCATTCCCTTCTCGCTTATCTAAGGACAAATCACCACTGCTCTTTGTGATGGGTAATCCTCATCCCTCCTCCAATTTACCAGCTCTCCAAACCTTCATGTGCCAACATCAAACTCACACCCCTAGGAGAATGCATGGCTTCTGTCAACTCCATCAGGCAGAAGAGGCACTTACTCAGTCCTCGATGATCCTTC
Source organism: Dinomys branickii (assembly GCA_004027595.1). Classification (NCBI taxonomy): domain Eukaryota; kingdom Metazoa; phylum Chordata; class Mammalia; order Rodentia; family Dinomyidae; genus Dinomys; species Dinomys branickii. Next base: position 15,907 of record PVLD010019825.1, read on the forward strand.
CCACCTGTCACTCGAGAAATATGGAGGTCATCTCTGAGAACACCCACACACAGAGACTTTCATTATGAGGCTGCGTTTTCAGAACAATTTACCTGGAGAAGGAATACTACTTCCAGAATGTTCAAGGGGAAGGAATGCTACTTATTACTCCCAAACTGCCGAGCTTACTCAGTCCCGGACTGCCTTTCTTTTTTCACAGACTGCATGTAGTAAAGGAAAGGATGAAAGTTGTGCTGCGTCTGTCTCCTACATTCCATTGCTGTATTACCCAGGAGGTGGTCATTGGTGAAGGCAGAAGGCAGGAAGTTTCAGGATTGGAGGGGACTTTAACCAGAACTAAGTTCTATTCTGCAATAGGTGCAGGCAGCTCCTCACCAGCAGACCAACCATGATGTTGTTGTGTTGGCTATGACAAATATTCTCACTAGTGATGGAGCCTGCAAGTGAACTTCACAGGGGAGATTGTCCTTCCCTTTACCAAGGTTCCTTCACTGATCATGGGACAGAAAATCAGAACACGGTGTATGTGTGTGTGTGAGAGAGAGAGAGAGAGAGAGACAGAGACAGAGACAGAGACAGAGACAGAGACAGAAAGACTTGAAAATATAAATAAGGATATGGTGCATTTTATTTCCTTGATCTTAGCCGCCACATTTCACCCTCTATCTGGAATTTTCAAGACCTTATGCTTTTATTTGCATAAGAATTCAAGGTTGATCCTATAGGTGGGAAATTTGCCTGTGTTTGAAATTCCATTATTAGCTTCAATTATCAGGTTAAAGGGTTGCTTCTATAAAGCTCTGATTAACACGAGGAGGCAACATACAAACCCACAATCACTGGCTTCTCAAAGCCCTAGGAACATTAATTTATCAGGCTAGCAGACAGGAGGTCAAAGACAGAGAAACATCATTTTTTCAAGTCTTGAAACAGAAGAAAGTTTGTATATGGGGAAGATTCTGATCCAACATCTTGGGAGGGTAATATGAGGGGCTTCTGGCTAGCTTGAAAGTAGTGGGCAGTACTGACACATCAGACTTGCTATATTGTGGCACCTCTGCTCCAGGCAGCAACTGTACAGGTATGAAATTTAAGAAAAATGTCCTAAGACTAACAAAGACGAATCTTGATTGAAAATCATATGCTAGGGAACTCCCATTCTTTCAGATCCCTCCACTCACCTAGTCCTCTCTCCTCGAGGAATCCTTAGATAGACCTCAAGGCCTGATGTCCACGCAAGCTTTTCTGTACAACAGAAAGCCAAGCCAAGCCCCTCCCATCACTCTCCAAGTAGCCCTCTCCAGACTTACCAGCCCTTGTGGCTCTTCTATTTAGCTCTGAAGGTAAAAAATCAACATCTATATTTAGCCCAAATTCAATGCATATAAAATTAGAGATGAGGATGAATAATTTGGGTGTTGACATACAAACCAACATTTGTAGATAAAGCAATCTCTAGTCATATCTGTTATCTTTATCTTTCTCTGAAAATCCCAATGACCAATGAGCCAATTAGCTAATCCCAATTAGCCAATGACCTTGTTTTGTCCTGGAAAAGAAGATTTGGTGGTCCACAAAGCATTCACTGTGAGATAGAGGGGAGAGGAGACAGGTGGGAGTGTCCTGTATGGGATGACCTCCTCATGACCCCCAAAACACATGTGGGGAAAATGAGTGTCTGGTAATGTAGACATCAAAGGATTCAAGAATTTGGGTTAGCCAGGCATGGTGATGCATGTCTGTAATCCCAGCACTTGGGTGGCTGAGGCAGGAGGATTGCTGCAAGTTTGAGACCAGCCTGGGCTACAAAGTGAGTTTAAGGCCAGCCTGAATTGCATAGTGAAACTCTGTCTCAGAAACACATAACAAAACAAAATATAGTCAGTTTATTTTTTTTAAAAAAGGCGATTTAGTTTAGTGGCACTGGAATAGAGTGCCTAAGTGTATGTGTGTGAGCATGAGGGTGTGCCTGCTGGAGAGAACATTGAAATATTTCGGTCAGAGAAATCTACCATAGTTGGCCTTGTAGACTTGCTTTAGTCATTTCACCTCTTTGGCCTCAATTTCCACATCTTTAACAAGGGTGCAATAGCTATACTACTGGGCTGGGATATAGCTGAGTAGCAGAGCACTTGCCTACCATGCACAAGTCCTGGGGTTCCATCTCCAGCACTGGAAAAAATAAGAATGCCTTCACCACCAACCTCAGAATTAAATGGAGTAATTCAGTTGTAAACTTGAAGCATACTGGTGTTTCCAAAAATAAATATAAGGAAATGTTAACAGAAAATAAGTGACTATTGGCTAAACGTAAAATCAGTCCAAAGAATGACAAACAATTTAATCCAATTGCAACAGATAGTAACACGAATAACAAATATTTATTAAGCACTTATTGTATGCCAGGTACAGTAATGCATGCCTTGGTTCATGAACGCTTCTGTTCGCAAACAATTCAGTTTGCAAACAGAAGCATTGGCAAAATTTTCCTTCCATTGGCGAACTCCTCATTGGGTGATGAACACGACCGTAGCCATCTTCCCACACAAGTGTAATTGCCGCCCTCATCCCCAGAACTGTGGAATGCATTAAGTTTGTGAATGGTGCCACTGTATTTTCCTAAGTACTGTACAAACATTATCTTTTCTAACAACAATAGAACAAACAAGGTAAGGACTATTATTACCTTAATGTTATATATTAAGAAATAGAGGCAAAGAGATGTTATGTAATTTGGCCAAAATCTCACAGCTAATGAGTAATAATAGAATCAGGATTTGAATTGAGGTTTCCAAAGCTGTAACTGGTAAATTATTTCTTCATAGATGCTGAAGCCATTTGCAAATATCATAGGATAGAGCACTAGGTAATAATAACAGCAGCAACAACAACAATGATTATGGTGTTATATGGTGCTAGTCTAGTCATTTTCTCATTAATATACTAGCAATAGAAGTAGTATAGCAAGGTGCATAATTGTGAGGGATTTGTATCCAGCTCTGCCACTTTCTAAGTGCACAACCTTGGGAAAGTTAGTTAATTTGCATCTCCATTTCTTAATCTGTAAAATCAAGATAATATTAGTACTTATTTCATATGGTTATGATGAGATAAGTGAGGTAGTATTTGTAAAGTTCTGAGGCTACCATCTAGAATGTACTCACTGCTATGTGTGCTTCTTAAATAAATAACAAAAGAAGTGCTAAATACATAATGAAGAATTATAAGTACAATCAGCTCACACTCAAGCTCTGATCTATACATTCTCTGAGAAGGACAAGGAGGAGGAGGAAGAGGAAGAGGAAATGGAGGGAAGAGAGGAGGAGCATACGTGGGGCTGACTGCATGTAGCTCTGCAGTTTACGGGTTGACTAGAAGATAGAGATTCAGTGGCACCAACCTCTACTGTCTTTCCTTCCCGCAGACACAGCAGTAGTTGCTACTCCTTTGTCTCTTCCAGGGCCTTATACCAGACAGCTGCCGTCCTCCCTCTCTTATTCTTTGACTTTACAATAAACAGTCACTGTTAGCTCAGTCTTCATCTTGGGGATGGCCTGTCCCCTGCCAGCACCCACCTGTATTCTGAATCAGCCTGTGGCAGGCTTAAGAGGCAGCAGTCTACGTGTGAGGGAAATCACTGTGGCAGTGTCTTCAAAATAGCAAGGTTTAGGAAAGGACAAAAAGGAAATAAACCGTAAAGGATGCCACCACCAGATCAGGATGGGATAGGGAAGAAATGATTAGGGAAATGGGGAGAAACTAAAGAAGACAGGCAGTATCACCAAAGTGCTAATGTACCGGGGAAAATCATTTGCAAACTTTCCCCAGTTCCCCTCCTTCACATTCCTTCATATAGGTGTCTGTAGTCAGCCACCATCTCCCCGTGAAACAGATTTCCCTGGATATTCATTGGCTGAGGCCAGGCCCACACACAAGGCTTGTCCAGAACATTCCAATAAAACATGACTCTCAAAAGCACTTTCCAACTCAAAATCCTTTACACATCCTCTGCAGGGGTAATGGCAGGGACAGTGAACACTGACAACATTCTTAAAAGAAAAATTACCTTCCTATTTACACACATAGATGCTCCTGCCACAGCTCATCTGGGCTGCTGGTCACCCTCCCACCCAAATGAACTTTGATGAATTTAACTGCCTTCACTTTGCATGTACCTTGGCCCTCAGAAGAAGCCCTTCTGTTGCTCAGAGACTGCCCTTCACCTGCAACTACTTCCCTGGAACTGTTTTGCTCAGAACTTTCCATTATACCCAATCTTAGTGAAGTGTTCTGGTCTATCCCATTGGGCCACAACCCACTGGGACCTCAGCCAGGCTCTTGCTGCTCCATAAGATGATGGTTAATTATAGGAAAAGATAGGGAAAAAGTCTAATACAGCATATTGGACTCTTCTTCCAGAAATCCTGAATTTTCAACAAGGCTTCTGGAGACCATTACTTTATCTCAAGTAATACCTCAAGGGGTAACTGCGATGAATTTCTACTATGCCTGGCATGTTGCAAAGCTCCAATTTCCAGGCCCTATTCACTGATAGATTGTGTTCTTTGGGAATAGGAATTGAGTTCAGCTTTTGTACCTTTTGTGATTTCTTTCCTTTGGTTTTCTCTTAAGGCTGGGTTCACAGAGGATATTTTCCTGATACTCCAGTGTATAGCAAATAGCAGGAATTGGTTAAGATGAAAGCAGAATATATATTCTATAGAGTCAGATAACGGACTGCATACTTTTTATTATTCCAGCTATTTTAGTTAGTGGTAATAGAAGGGTTTGTTTCTATTCTACTCAGAGCTGGGTTTTGTCTTGATCACTCAACAGCTATGTGACTTAACTTCTATACATTTTAATGCCCTCATATATTAAATGGGAATTAAAAATACCTATGTTATTGGATGAGTGAACATCAGTGAGATACCTGTTACACAGTAGGTGCTCAATAAATAGCTGTTATATCCACAAAGCATAATAGCATTCCTGGCTCTTGCTGACTTTCTGTAACAATTGGCATATAATGAATCCTGTGTTGACTATGAAGGTTTGTCAGATACCAGTTTCCTGCAATTGGAGCACTATGCCAGCCGGCTTTTTTCAGACAGTGTGTCTACACTGCCCCGAAGAACACAGCTACAATTTTTTTTTCTCCAATGAGGCCATTATCCAAGATAGAGAGAGGAACCAGAGTACTTCTCTGCTCTGATTTCCAGGAAAGAGGAACAACACCTTAGCTGAAGCTGGGGAAGAGGACTATGGGATCTACATGCAGAATATTCATCTTGAAAAATAAGAATCAATTTCCTCCAATAGCTTCTACTTTACAAATGCCTTTTCAAATGGTGCCATTTGACAAAGAAGTCTTTTAGCTTTCTTGCCTTTTTTCCCCAAGCTTGTGACCTCTCACCTACTTTTAATGACTCACTCAGTTTATTCACTGCCCAAGAATGTCGGCTTTGGCAAGGAGTCCTTTCTCTTAAAATAAACACAACTGGGCTTTCATCTCACAGCGATCACTACTGGCTGCATATTTTCCACACTGTACAGCAGGATATGTTAAATTAAAATTATAATCTCTTGAGTGAAATTCAAGACCTGGTTAAGCTACCTAAGAATTACTCATGCATTAGCTTCCAGTGAAAAGCATGAGTAAGATCTTCAACCATAAACTATGCCAAATAATGGTCTCATCCATTCCCAATTATCCCAACCCACAGTAAAGCAAACTCCTCCAGAGGAGTATAATCTGGAAAAGAAGAAGTCAATGAAATATTCTTTTAAATATGTGCATCTCAGAGAAGTAAGTTCAAATTACCTTGTCAGTTCTCAAGCACATCTCAAAGTTTAGCTTAGATCTTGCTAAATCAATATACCAAATCCGTATGGATTAACAATATGTTCAGTATTATGTCAAATGTTTTGAAAGGTTCAAAGGAATATATGACACCAAGACTTTAGGAGCTTAAAGTCTTCTAGGCAATGAGCGAAATTAATGAACATGTGCAAAAAACAGTAACAGAGGTCAGGTACAAAGGACAGCTCAGAAGTGCAAGGAGCAAAGACCAAAGACCTTTCTGAATGATGTTTAGAGCCTAACTTTCTCCAGTTGCAGGACTGCAGGGCAAACCCCTGGACTTGTGTAATATTTCAATTTCTTCATCTATAATATGGGACATATTATATTAATCTTACTGGACTCACGGTGTGGTTACAGTTATTAAATAAGATAAGAAAGATAAGACCGCTATATACAATACTGTCTTTATGAAAACAGGTGGAACTTCAGTCCAAGGAGGGTATTTGTCTTCTTAGATTGTTTTTAAATGATACGGAACAAATAATTTAAACCACCAAGCTAGAGAATCAATACCATTCATTTTGACCTAAAGGTTGTTTATACCCTGCTCAGTGTCTGGAACATAGTAAGTGCTGAATACATTTTTGGCAAATGAATGAATGAATGATATCTGAAGTGAAGTCAGATTAAATTTGTAAACAGTATGGCAACAAGATAGATCCTCATTTGAGCTTTCCAAAACTTCCTTCTCAATTATATTACCTAAGGAGTTTATAAAGAAAGAGAATTCTGTTGCCTGAAGAACCTTTGCCTTGCTGGCTTTCTGGAATTAGAGCTAGTAGCACATCCCTGGGCCCCATTAGAATAGGCTATGCCAGGCCTGTCCAGAATTACAGCCACAGAGAAGAGCTCTCTTTAAACTCTTCAAATCCCTGATAAGAAGCTATGAAAGGTGTTTCGGCTTAGAACAGTGGCTAATACAAGACTGAAAATGTACCAGACTGCCAATGGCTGAAGATATATATAGCCCATCATATAAAGATTAGACAAGACAGCAGTCTCAGGCCATATAAAGGCTCATCAGGAATGTGACAGGCACATAACCTGGGAAACCACAGAAAGAGGAGAATTTGCTTATCATGTGTAAAAAGAGTCACTGTCTTGCGTTAAAAACATCAACAATATCAAATGCTGATAGGGTTAAAACTGCTATCTTTCCTTCTCCTAAATGATAGCTTCATGGAATGTGCTTGTATTTCCTCTGGGCCATTTTAAAGGGAAACAGATACATATGGTTGAGGAAATAACAGTCTTTAGAGAAACAAGAAAACATAAAATACCTTAGAACTGAATGATTTTCCCACAAGGAAGCATTAACTTCACTAAAGGAAGCACAAAGTAGCAAGACCTTTTCCTCGACAACAGCCAAGCTAAAATGTAGGTGCCCCTGGAGTGATGTTGTGTTATAATGATCTTGTCCTACAGGAGAGCTCACAGCATGAGCAGGCACTTGTGAAGCACACTGTGATGGGAACAGAGGTTCGGAGAACCATGTTTATCTCCCCCACTTCCCTACTTGTGTACATCTTGCACCTATCTCTGTACATATGGGTTTGAAATTGTTCTTGTTTATTGGATTGGGGGACTTGTGTCATTGTGTGTGTGCATTTATGACTTTCTAATTTCTGCAATGATCAAGATTTTTGTTAATTATTCTCTCAATTTCCACAGTACTGTTTTATACCCAGTATTATTCACGAAGGTACAGTAAGACAGGCCTAGAGGAACCCTCACATCAATCATGATTCCGATTGGAAACAGAATTCAATTCAGAAGGATCAAATGAGGAAGTTTTTAATAAAGGAACCACCTACTGGGTTATGAGAACAAATAATAGGTGTTGCGGCACCCATAGACTAGCACAGCAGGAAGCCCTCGCCATCTGTAAGCCTGAGAATAAGGGAAAGGTACCAAACTCTTTGCGAGCTGGCATGTGGAGGAAGGAGAGGCTGCCCAGTGGAAGCTGTGGTCATGGAAGTTTTTAACCATTGTCTCAGAAGGGAGGGGCAGGCAGTAATACCTCTATCTGTTCTTCTTCTATCCTATCTCATACCTGTGTCTCTTGATTGAACCCAATTAAAGCCTGGTGATAAGAGCTTTTGCTGATACAGTCCCTGGAATTCTTCTCCCATATTACAGAGAAGGACAGATAATTGAATAAGGTAGGAAAGGGGTTGTTATAGGAACAATTCTGAAGCCTGTCAATACTGCAATGTTTTCTGTGGTTAGCCATGACCACCAGAGTTGTCTGAGTGTGGTAAGACTTCAGAATTATTCTATGGCGGTCCTCAAAGATAAGGACAAGAAGAGAGAGTATATGAAATACTATTGTTATCTGTGAACTCTTTGTTGCTGCTTTTAATCTTCTATTTCAGTTTTTGTTTTCCTAACTCTTCTATCTCCATCAAAAACTGCTCTTTGAGATTTTCCTGACGCAATCCCCTCTGTTATCCATCCTCCCTACTTTTCACCCATTGAACAAGAAGGAACCCAGAGTGTGAGACAATGACATGATGGTTAACCTTCTTGATCTGTTTTGCTTCTACCAATGTGGAGCATGGACCAGAAGCCTCCAAATATTGTTCAACCATAAAATGAAGCAAGTAAATAAATGTCTACTTCTACTTAATATTTTAGAGGAAAGAAAGCAGAAAATGGAGAGTTGCATGCAAATAAATGTTGAAAGGGAAGGGAGAATAAAAATGAACAGTTAAATAATTATTGTTTTAATATTGTAGATTTTAATGGATCTTTAAATCTCTAAATATATTCAATGAAACACTTCAGTGTGTCCATATGGGGTGGGAAAGAAGATGTACTCATTAGGTAAATTCAAGGGATTAAGTTTCAACACTAATTTTCCCAGGAATCCAGAATTTTTCCTAAAACAGTTAAACCTTCAAAGTTGCAGGAGATCAATTACAGCTTACTGAAGACTTTTTATTCACTGATAATCATATCAGCCATTGCCTAAAGGAGCATGGTAGCCTTTGCTTTTCTGAAATTTTGGAGATGTTTATTTTACAATGAGTAAAGTGAAAGAGGTCCACACTAGCAATTGCTCTCTGGAAGTCATATATACAATAATTGGGCAAGTGGGAAATTAAACATAATTACCTTAAATTCCTTTAAATAACTCCATTATTTGCAGAAAAGCTTGAAGACATTTCAAAGTCCATTATATATAATACTGCTAAAGTATTATTGTTTTCTCCTGAATCCCTGCGTTTCTTCAACATCCCATTACCACAGAAATTCTCTAGGCATTCATAAGAGAGTCATCTTATATTTTTACCATACCTGTCTTCACTCACTCCCACTAGATTTGGTTAGGGGACACATGCTACAAAGCTTCAAAGTATTTGAGAGTAGTCTGGTTAAACTGTAGAATTTCAGATGGCTGAACTGTAGCAGTCTTATTGCTTGTTGTTACAATAATTTCTGTAATCTAACATGATAAATACTCAAAATGTTTTGTGAACAAATGTAATAAATAAATATTTTTTTCTTGAGGTCAGAATTCTGTTACTGTAAAAAGGTCCCTTTTCTCACATCACCAGTTTAAACTCATCAATACAGAAATGAGTGTTTTTGTATGTCTAACACAAAGGTGCTTATGTACTCAGCTACAGAGAGTTCCCTAAATACAATGATTCTATTAAGATTTACAACTTTACAGAGGTGTGTGAAAAATGACATGCATTCATGAAAACCCATACTCTGAATTTTGATCTTTCCCTAGGCTAGTGATTAGCACCATGACCCTCTTCTTCCTGGTAAGTCGTGGCAGTAAGTCACAGCCTTCAGTCAGCCATGTGATCCAGGCACCAAAAAAGGTCCTTGACCTCATAGGGCATATGTAGGGTTATACAGAATACAGATATTAATTAGGTACTTACACAAATAAAATGTTACAATCAGAAAAGCAAATTATTGAACTGACAACATTCAGACAGCTAGTTAATACCACACGGCAAGGTGCATGTGGGGATCTGGGAATCTTTATGTCCTGATAGTGGGAGTGTACTCATGTAAATTGGTACAGCAATTCTGAAGAGACTTAGAAGTATATAATCAAAGCCACAGTACTTACGTCCTATAATTCCCAAATCATTTATTGTATGGGAGCTATATGTATATGGATAGATAACCAGAAATTCATCACAATATAATTTGTGTTAATAAACCAAACTAGCCACTAACTAGAATAGAGGATAGGAAAATACAGTGTATGTACTCCATGGAGATGCCCCAGTAATTGGAAGCAAAGGACTAGATCAGAGGTCAAACTGTGGCTTATGGCTCAAATTTAGCCTATCTCTTTTGTTTTGTTTTGTTTTGTAAATAAAATTTACAAATTTTACAAAATTTTACTTGTAAGTAAAATTTTATTGCAATATGACTATGTCCATTTGGTTATGTAATGTCTATGGCTATTTTCACACCACAGAAGCAAAACTGAGTTGTAACAGAGACTATATAACCCACAAAACAAAAATATTTAATATGTAATATTTTACACAAAATTTTGTTGTTTTCTGGACTAGATATACATATAGATACAAGCCTAGGTGTTAAAAACCTAGAGCTGGGTTTAAAAATGAGAAATGGAATTATATATTAGCTGTCAAAGTTGACCACACTGTGGGTTCATCTGGGATAATTTAAAAATTATGAATGCCTGAAGACCATCACAGAGTTTGACTTTTTTGATATTAGCTACAAGTTGAGTATAAGAGTAAATGTACATGGGTGTTTCCAACATGCACACAAGTTTAACAACCCCTCAGATGTGTGTATAAATACATATGAAATAATATTTTTGACTGCACACAAACCAGTAGCACACATTTTGGGATAACACTTAATTAGCCAATAGATATATATTAAACACATGGGAATGTGCTTATAGGGAAAGCCTTATCTCAGGGAGTTTGGCAGAAGCATCAGTGGCAATTGTTTAATGGTACAGTCACCAGTAATGCCACTTGTGGAAAATAAGGAGGTAGCCAAACACTTAAAAAGAAAATCTGGAGAATGAGATGTCTCCTTGAAAGTCTCTGACATATTTCTGGGGATCCTGAAAGTCACATGTATATTCAGGGCTATGTATACGTCCAAGGAATACTTGGTAACTCCCTAATCTTTTGTTTCTAGCTGACGCTGATGTCCTGAAAGTAATAAATAAAGGTTCATGCCAAGTTCTAAATTTCTGTGGCATTGCAGAGCCCTTTGGCAAAGGATGGAAGATTTTTTGGTTCAAAGTATTTAAAGAAATCCCTGTCCGGATTCTAGCTGACTGTTACGATAATGGAGCAGAAATGGATGCTTGTTAATGTGTTTTCTTCTTTCATTTTTAAAATATAAAAAGATAATGGAGCAGAGACTTCAGTCACAGTGTACAATGAAGAACTGAGGCTCTATAGACTTGAAGAAGGAAATGCATTAAACAAACAAACAGCAAAAACAGTAGGAAACTCTGATGAGACTAGGATATGATTGCCCAAGTTTCCACATTATTTTATTTAAAATGTCTGATTTGGAACAAAAATTGAGACATACAGTAAAATAGGAAAGTATGGCTCATATGCAAGGGAGAAACATGGAGGTCCAGATATTGGACCAGCTATACTTTGAAGACTTTGAATCAGTTGTTTTAGACGTATTCAAAAACTTTTAAAAAGAACCATACATGAAGAATAAAAGTATGAGAATGATGTTTCACCAAATATAGAATATTATAAAAGGAACAAAATTATAGCAAAAGAACCACACAGTGATTCTGAAGTTCAAAATTCTATGTCTATCTATATCTGTATATAATCTATCTATATCCAGATCTATATTTATTCTTATTTGTCTATCTATATCTATCTATGTATCTATCTATCTATCTATCATCTACCTAGCTCAGTTCATGAACTTAACTCCATAATTCTGAGAACTAAGACACTACTGTAATACTATTATATTCAATATGCAGTTATTATGTGTCTTAGTTACTTTTTCTTATTGCTAAGACAAAAATATTCAACACCTAAAGTTAAAAGAAGAAAAGTTTACTTGGCTCACAGTTTGTACAGGTTTCAGTAGTAATTGGCTGGCTCCAAGGCAAGGTGGCATGGCATACAGATATTGCAGAGGAGGAACTGTTCATGGTAGGCAGAAGTAGCAAAGCAAGTAAGGGACCTTAGCAGCTTCTTTCTGCCTCTTTTATTGTGTCCAGGCTACCAGGATTAGGGTAGTGCAAAATCAATCAGTGGACTAATTTACTAATCACCCACCCTTAATTCTAGCATCCTTGATCCTATCATTGCACCATAAATCAATCACACACTCTAGATTCAGCAACCTCTGATAAGCTCCACCAGTGACCCTGTGAGGCTTCAAAAGACATGTAGACACAAATTATAACACTATGTAATTACTTCTATTATTACTTTAGAAAAGCAATAACAAGCATTTCCTACCTTAATAAGCAATTACATCAAATGTATATGAATTGAACGCTCTAAGCAAAAGGAACAAATTGTCAGAATGCTGAAGAATACTGATACAATTATATACTATCTACAAAGTACGTACTAGATTAAAAAGCACTATAAGAACAAAGCAAAAAATAGACAAAGATGCACTATGCAAATAGTAGTTAGAGATTAAGTTGACATACCAATGTAAAACAAAAAGACTTTCACACAGAAATTATAACAATTTAAAAAGGACATTTTATCTACATAAAATGGTGAAAATATCAGGAAAGTATAACAGATATAAACATGCATCCAACTACCACCAGAGCTCAAAATACATGTACCAAAAATTAACACAATTCATAAAATCACTTTCATTGCAAAAAATTTAACACAAGCGAAGGGAGAAATACACAATTTGAAAGTAGTATTGGAGAACTTAACATCAACCTAATAATGGGTAGAACTAGATAGAAGACTGACAAAGAAATACAAGATGAGCAAGGCTATAAACCATTGAACTGAAACCTAGCAGACACTTATCGAACATCTTGCTTGTCTTAGTTCCTTCAAGCTACTATGTCTCAGACCAGGGAATTTAGAAACAATTGAACTTTATTGCTTATAATTCTAAAGACTTGAAAGTCCAATATCAAGGCACCAGCAGATTCAGTGTGTGTTAAGGGACTGCCCCTCATAGTACCTTCTACCTGCAACCCCAAATATTGGAAGAGGGAAATAGGTTCCCTCAAACTTCTTTATAAGGGCACTAATCATCATGAAAGTGGAGCCCACATGTCCTAATATTCTGCGAAGAGCCCTACCTCTTCATATTATCACACTGGATGTTAAGTTTCAACATACGAATTTTATTTTTATGTTTTTTACTTTAAAAGTATAAAAGCAGGGCTGAGGATATAGCTCAGTTGAGTAAGCGCTTGCCTGGCAAGTGCAAGGTCCTGAGTTTGATCCCCGGTACCACACACACACAAAAAAGTATAAAAACAAAAAGATATTAACAAACACACACAAAGTAGCATAAGAATAGTACAATCCAATCTGAGTTACAGATAACGTGACAGGGAATCAACAATGGTTGTTGCATTACATATTGATAACTTCTAAGTGTATATTCAGGAAAACAGATATAGACATGCAAAATTGATCAGACAATTAATCATCAACTATTCCTTACAATAAAGTGACCTAAGTCAGTAGTACAACATCTTTTGAAAGTGTGAAAGCAAAAAGAACTACATCATCAATGACAGAAAAAGAAAGAAAAAAAATGAAAAGCATTAACAAAGAGACACAAAGTAGCTCAATAACTGTATAATCAGAATTGAATTATAGACAAAGCAACAGAAAACCAACAATAGTTGCTGCATTGCATATTGATATCTTCAAAATGTATGCTCCAGAGAACACATATAGACATACAAGATTGATCAAACAACCCGTCATCAACTATTCAATACCATTAAGTGACATAAGACAATAGTAGAACCATGTTAGCCATCCTGCATATATGTATACACATATATACATTCATACTTACATTTTTGCCTCTTTCTTTTCTCCTTTCCCATGTCATATCTGTTCTTTAATTTTGAAAAGATTTCCTTCATGTCTCTTAGTTTATGTTCCCACCCTCAGGTTCTTACACCAGTGACACAATACTTTGCCTGCACATGAATCTCTGATTTATTTCACTTATGAGTATGTTGCCTAATTTTGACCATTTGCCTACAAAGGCCCCAAATATGTCCATCTTTATAGCTGAATAATATTCCGTTACATCAAAATTCCAAAGTTTTTTAATCCAGTCTTCTGTGGATGGACATTTGTTTGCTTCCACTTTTTAGCTATTACAAATTGTGCTGCTATAAACATGGGTACACATATATCAGAGTGATATGATGCTTTCAGATCTTCTGGGAAAATACCCAGAAGGGGAATAGCTGGTTTGAATGGAACCTCTAGACCTAGTTTGCTGAGGAATCTCCAAACTGCTCTCCACAGTGGTTGCACCAGTCTGCATTCCCACCAGCAGTGTAATAGAGTCCCTATTTCTCCACAGCCTCGCCAGTATTTGTTATAGGATGATTTTCTCATACTGTCCAGTCTTACTGGTTTGAGATGGACTCTCAGTGTTGTTTTTATTTGCATTTCATGGATGACTAAGGATGTGGAACATTTTCTCATATATTTATTTGCCATTTGTACTACTTTATCTGAGAAGTGTGTATTCATCTCAGATGCCCATTTCTGGATTGGGTCTTTGAATTTGGACAGGTACATATGCTTTAATTCTTTGTATGTTCTAGATAGAAGACCTTTGTCTGAGGGACAGCCAGCTAGGATTTTTTCCCAATTTGTGGGTTTTCTTTTTACTTTGCTGGTGATTTCTTTAGATGTACAAAAACATTTCAGTAGGATGAGGTCCCAGTTATTGATTCCTTCAAGTGTTTCCCTTGCTGTTTCATTTTTGTTCATGAACTCTCTGCCTACTCCTATGTCTTCAAGATTTTTACCTACTTTCTCTTCCAATAGATTTAGAGTTTCTGTTTTAATATTAAGATCTGTGATCCATTTTGACCTGAGTTTGGTGCATGGTGATAGACTTGGGTCTATGTTCAGTTTTTGGCAAGAGGCAAGCCAGTTTTTCCAGCACCATTTATTAAACAGGTCATCCTTTTTCCAGTGAGTTTGGTTGGTTCCTTTGTCAAATATTAGGTGGCTGAGTGTGTTTTTCATTGTGGTTGCATCTTCCAGTCTGCTCCATTGATCATCAGGTCTGCTTTTTAGCCAGTACCAGGTTGATTTTATTACAGCAGCTTTGTAGTATAATTTCAGGTCAGGGATTGTGATTCCACCTGACTTGTCCTTATTGCCCAGGATTGCTTTTGCTATTCTGGGTCTCTTCTGGTTCCAGATGAATTTAAGGCATATTTTCTCTAGAACTGTGTGGTATGCTAATGGTAGTTTCATGGGAATTGCATTGAATCTGTACAACAGCTTTGGTAGTGTGGCCATTTTCACAATGTTGGTTCTTCCTAACCATGAGCAGGGTATGTTTTTCCACTTATTGAAGTTATCTTCCATCTCTTTTTTCAGAATACTGTAGTTTTCACTGAATAAATCTTTCACGTTCTTTATTAGATTGATTCCTAAGTATTTTAATTTCTTGGATGCTATTGTAAAGGGTATGGTTTCCTCAATTTCTCTCTCAGTCTGTTTGTTGCTCATGTATAGGAATGCTATTGATTTTTGGGTGTTGACTTTGTATCCAGCTACGCTGCTGAATTTGTCAATTAATTCCAAGAGTTTTCTTGTGGAGTTTTTGGTTTCCTCCATGTATAGTATCATGTCATCTGCAAATAGTGATAGTTCACTTCTCCTTTCCTATCCTTCTTCCTTTTATTTCTCTCTCTTGTCTAATTGCTCTGGCTAATGCTTCCAGGACTATGTTGAATAGGAGTGGTCACAATGGACATCCTTGTCTTCTTCCTGACTTTAAAGTGAAAGTTTTCGATTTTTGTCCATTTAGTATGATGTTGGCTGTTGGTGTGTCATACATGGCTTTGATCAGATTGAGGTAGAGGCCATCTATTCCTATTTTTTCTAAGGTTTTTAACATGAATGCATGTTGGACTTTCATACCTGAAATTTCTGAAATGATCACATCTGAAGTAAAGAAACAACTCCATCAAGCCATAGAAGAGATTAAATCTGAAAAAATCTCTCAGGGAAAAAATGAAATGAAAATAATAATGGAAGAAATGTTTTGCACATACAGAGAAGAAACAGATAAGAGACTAGAAGATCAAAGGTAACAAATGGTAATGTTAAACGAGCAATTCAGGAATGAATTAGAACACATGAAACAGTCTCAGAAAGATCTCCGGAAAATGAAAACTGCCATTGAAAGCTCAAAAAATCGCTTGAGTGAATCTCAAGATAGAATTTCAGATCTTGAAGATAGCCTGACAGGTAATGACTGTGAAAGAAAGGATCTCTTAAAGTCAACAAGGAACCAGGAGAAAACAATCCAACTGCTGCAAGATGAAGCAAAGAGAAAAAATGTGCAAGTAATAGGAATCAGTGAAAGAGCAGGAGGCAACACAAATGACATAAAAAGAATATTTGGAGAAATAATAGCAGAAAATTTCCCAAGAATGGTAAAAGAAATTGATGTGCAGGTAAATGAAGCATATAAAACTCCAATGAGCCACAACCCAAATAAAACCACCTCCAGGCATATAATAGTCAAGATCCGAGATACGCAGGAAAAGAACACAATATTAAAAGCTGCTAGAGAAAAGAAACAGATCACCTATACAGGAAAGCCCATCCAAATCACAGTAGACTTCTCAACAGAAACCATGAAATCAAGAACAGCTTGGAGTGAGATATTACAGATTCTGAGACAAAACAGCTTCCAATGCAGACTGATGCATCCTGCAAAACTATCCTTCAAATTCAATGGAGAAATAAAATATTTCCACAAAAAAGACCAACTGACGAACTTCAGGCATGCCAAACCAACATTACAAAAAGTACTGAAAGATATTCTAGACAGAGAAAAAAGTGACCACAATCACAAGAACAACAATAGAAAGGAACCCTTAAGCAGAACAAGCAATTAAACAGCAAAAGTAGGAAAGCAACATCAAGTAAACAGCATGACAAGAATAAGCCAATGTATAACAGTTATAACAATCAATGTAAATGGCCTCAATTCACCAGTCAAAAGAAACAGACTGGCAGAGTGGATTAAGAGAAAGAATCCCACAATATGCTGTATACAGGAAACACACTTTACTCAAAAGGAAATCCATAGACTGAAAGTGAAAGCTTGGAAAACAATCCTCCATGCAACAGGTTCCCAGATAAAAGCAGGGGTAGCTGTTATGTTTGCAGACAATGTAAACTTCAAACTCATAACAATCAAAAGAGATAACGAAGGCCACTATATACTAGTTAGGGGAAAACTGCAAGAGGAAGAAATAACAATCCTAAACATGTATGCACCAAATACTGGAGCACCAAACTATGTAAGGAAAATCTTAACGGACATAAAAAAAACAAATAAACAATAACACGATTGTAATAGGAGACCTAATACTACTTTGACACAAAGAGACAGGTCAACTGGACTAAAACTCAGCAAAGATATAACAGACCTGAACCAAATGTGTGAACTAATGGACTTAGTAGATGTATACAGAGTGTTCCACCCCACAACATCAGAATATACATTTTTCTCAGCTGCACATGGGACTCTCTCTAAAATAGACCACATTCTAGCCCATAGAGCCTACCTACCTAAATGCAAAAGAATTCAAATTATCCCATGCATATTTTTTGACCACAGTGCAATGAGATTGGAAATTAATGACAAAGGGAATTCCAAAAACCCCACAAACACATGGAAATTAGACAACAACCTCCTGAATAACCAATGGGTCACACAAGAAATTAAAGAAAAAATTTTAAAATACCGACAAACAAATGAAAATGCAAATACAATCTACAGGAATCTATGGGGTGCAATGAAAGGAGTCCTCAGAGGGAAATTTATAGCAATGAACTCACATATAAAGAAAACAGAAAAAGAGTAAATATATAGCCTAATGCTACATCTCAAACTTTTAGAAAAAGAAGAACAAGCCAAGCGAAAAGCCCAAAGAAGGAAAGAGATTATAAAACCCACGGCAGAAATTAATGCAATTGAGATGAAGGAAACACTACAAAAAATAAATGAATCAAAGAGTTGGTTCTTCAAATGAATAAATAAAATTGATAAACCCCTAGCCAACCTTATCAAAAAAAGAAAGCAACAATTCAAATTCATGCAATAAGGAATGAAAAGGATCAAGTCACTACAGATCCCACAGAAATTCAAAAGATCATTAATACCTACTTTGAAAATCTTTACTCCCATAGGATAGAAAACTCAGAAGCAACAGACAGATTCCTAGAAATGTAGAAACTACGAAAATTGAATCAGGAAGATGCAAAAATCCTGAACAACCCAATATCAATTAATGAGATTGAAAATGTCATTAAAAACTTACCAACAAAGAAAAACTCAGGCCTTGATGGATTCACAGAACAATTCTATAAAACATTTAGCAAAGATTTAATGCCAACACTCCTCAAACTGTTCAATGAAATTGAAAAGAAAGCAATTCTCCCTAACTCATTTCTGGAGGCAAGTATTATACTGATACCAAAACCAGAGAAATACCCAACCAAGAAAGAGAACTATAGGTCAATCTCTCTAATGAACATATACGCAAAGATACTCAACAAAATACTAGCAAATAGATTACAGCGAATCATAAGGAAAATTATACACCACGACCAGGTAGGATTCATTCCAGGAATGCAGGGATGGTTCAGTATTCGCAAATCAATTAATGTAATATACCATATCGATAGAGCCAAAGAAAAAAAAAACATATGATCATCTCAATAGATGCAGAAAAGGCTTTCGACAAAGTCCAACATGCATTCATGTCAAAAACCTTAGAAAAGTAGGAATAGATGGCCTCTACCTCAATCTGATCAAAGCCATCTATGACAAACCAACAGCCAACATCATACTAAATGGACAAAAACTGAAAACTTTCACTTTTAAGTCAGGAACAAGATAAGGATGTCCACTGTCACCTCTCCTATTCAACATAGTTCTGCAAGCATTAGCCAGAGCAATTAGACAAGAGAGAGAAATAAAATAAATAAGGATAAGAAAGGAAGAAGTTAAACTATCACTTTTTGCAGATGACATGATACTATACATGGAGGATCCCAAAAACTCCACAAGAAAACTCCTGGAATTAATTGACAAATTCAGCAGTGTGGCTGGATATAAAGTCAACACCCAAAAATCAATAGCATTCCTATGCACGAACAACAAACAGACTGAGAGAGAAATTGAGGAAAGCATACCTTTTACAATAGCAACCAAGAAATTGAAATACTTAGGAATCAATCTAACAAAGAATGTGAAAGATTTGTTCAGTGAAAACTACAGTACTCTGAGAAAAGAGATCGAAGAGGATTTCAATAAATGGAAAAGCATACCCTACTGTTGGTTAGGA
>PVLD010019826.1:0-35338 GCA_004027595.1 Dinomys branickii
CTCATGGTTAGGAAGAACTAACATTGTAAAAATGGCCATACTACCAAAACTGTTGTACAGATTCAATGCAATTCCCATCAAACTACCGTTAACATACCTCACAGATCTAGAGAAAATATGCCTCAAATTCATCTGGAACCAGAAGAGACCCAGAATAGCAAAAGCAATCCTGGGCAATAAAGAAAAGTCAGGTGGAATGCCAGCATGTTTTTAGTTGAGTTCTTGATAATCGCCATTCTTTCTAGAGTAAGAAGGAATCTCAACATTGTTTTAATTTGCGTCTTTCCAATGACTAAATATTTACATCACCAGAATAAAGGAGACATAGATCATAAGAACTGAATGCGCTCTGCTTTAGGAAGAAGGGCTCTCTCTACCTGAAGAAAAGGAAGGAAGACATGGCAGAGGAAGATCAGTCAGGTGTGTGGGAGCCACCCTCTAATGGTGGGGTTTATGCTGTTTTGTTTGCCTTTGGAAACTATTTCATTTGGTTTTCAATTGGAACAAACAAAATCTTACCTCCTCCTGCCCCTATACCTTCTGGGATACCAAGAAATCCCTTGAGGCCAGGTAACTCCACAGAATACCCAGCACATTCTAACAGTCTAAAGATGGTTCTTCCACAGCAACTTAGTTTCTTTTCTAATAAACAATATAAGACTATTATATTAGAACAAATATTATGATGAAGCAAAAGCAAAGAGTGAATTCTCTGTCCCATGAGCAGAGATCTTTAACTCTGCCCTGCTTGCCTTCTACAGTCAAGAAATATGGGAACTATGCTGGGGAATATGAATAACACTAAACATTTGTCTGGAAAGAGAATTTAAATGCCTTCACAGTATCGACCTCGAAATTTATAGCAAGTACAAATCTAAGAGATCAGTAATAAGTCATAAATTACAAAATCTCTGTTGATAATAGAGCAACAAAACGATGTTCAAAATATAATGCAGGTAAATATAGCTGGACTAAGGAAAACATGCCTCAGAGAATGCAGAAGGCAAAACTTCATTAAATATCATCACCCTTCTTAATTGCGTTCAACACAGAGCTTCTCTGCTAGGCTGCAGTCATACCTGCTGGCACTGACTGACATGTACATTAGGGTTTAATCAAACTTTGCTTATGTCTCTGACAACAGGTCTGAGAGCACCTTTGCACATTAAATACATGTGGAGACATGATAAAGAATAAAAGTCATTGTATCTGTATTAATATTTGTATCTGCAATGATAATAATTTTAAGATTACTTCTAATCAGATCAGTATGAAATGTTAAGAGCTCAGGACCCCATTACATGATACACATTGGTAATCAAATCATTATCTATTTTTTAATTATTTAATTTCCACAGTAACATGGCTTTTGTTACCCTACCCCCAGAAAAACCACAACTTTTTACATACGAGTTCTTCATGCATTAATAAAAAATTTGTGGTCTCTTTTTCAACAAGGTGAAACCAGCAAACCTGCTTGGAGCTACATTTATGAGCATCAAGAGCACTGTTAGCTCCTCGTGCCCCACATTAATCAGACAAACAGAGACAAAAGCATATGCGGAGATTCTCGTACTCACCTATTTATCTGAAAACAAGATCAGAAAAGGAAGCAACATTCCCACCTGAGAATAGTGTTCCCCCCTCAGCAATGATTGCCATTTCTTCATGGATTTATGTTATTATTATTCTACCCTCAGGGGAATTATGGCATAAATAAAAATTTATGATCAAAACCTAATCTCTCTTTCTCCCCAGCCAAGGATTTTCCCTAAAAGGAAACATATCCCTGAACCACCAACCCCCTCTCACAGAAGTGTCAGAATGATCTCTAGAAAGTTATTCCATGCTGTCTCTGGTGCAGGCCTGAGCTCAAGCTGTCACCTGTGCTTTCAAGACTGAAACTATTGTGGGTTATCCCACCCCTTGTGAGAAATTCCAACTTCTTGCATCACCCTGTCAACCATCTTCACACACACAAACACACACACACACACACACACACACACACACACACACCATGGGAGTCCTCCTGAACGCACCTCCAGACTCCTGTGAGTCTGGAGAGTGACATGTTCACGAACTAGGGAATTTCCCAAGCTCTAAGATCAAGAAATACACAATGACTAAGAATAGTCTTCATTCATCGCATGTCACTGATACACAACACATCAGCCACTTAGAAAGAGGTTTGATTTTTATGATTCTGCGTGTTTCCCCTACATCTTATCAGATCCCAAGACTCCATTTCTTAGTGACAAAGGTGAGAGCAAGTGCCTTTAGAAGAGACAGAGATTCTAACAATGTGGACATTATGAACTAATTATTCAGCTCTAATTGCTAGGCCTAAACCAAATGACTTACAGGGACGTTTCTGTTGATGATTCTGTCACAATGTGCAGAAAATTGCTTATAATATATGTCACCAAACTATGAATAAGTTACATGCCAAATATTCTTACTTTTGCATTTTTAGCTTGGGGTAGATTTTCCTACAGAATCACCAGTTTACATTATACCTAGGTTCTCTGGCTAACCTATAAAAGTCTCTTTGAACCATGAAGGACCTTAGAAAAGTAAAAGTAGCACTATTTCAGGTTTGTTTCACTAGTAATCAGAACATGGTTTCTATGGAAAAGTTTTAGGCTTGTGTTAGACTCAATGATTTGAAAATGTAATTTTTAGGTCAGTAATAGTTGAATATTGTCAATTTCATATGTTCCAAACTGATTATTCCAGAAGCATTAATTTAATAATATGCACAAAACAGAAGGAGGTTGGGGGAATGATATATCCTCACCTTTACAGGTCGTCACACCTGCTCAACACATAAATGATTATTGATAAAATGAACAGTAATTTGATGCATCTTGACTCAAGGTTGTCTAAAAACAACATTACCAAGTAATACCAAGCAGCAAACATCTTCACCTTAAGCTCAACTCCCTTTGCCAAACTTACACCCTAAGCAGGGATGGGATGAAGATCAACACTAACCAGCAGATCAACCACATAAGTCAAAGACTGACCTACCTCAGAACAGAACATGAGTTCACCTTCTACAAATGTACTAAGATACAATGGTCTGTAATTTAAATTTTCTTATTATTCTCTTTAGCTGTAAGTTTATTCTGGTTTGTTTCAGGTAACAAATAGATTAATCAAATCAACTTAATAAGGATATTCAGTCTGTTTGCCATTTGAAAAATCTACAGGATGAACACCTCTGCTTTGTGTAGGCTGCTTAATTATGCTAACTATATCTGACTGAGTATATATTAGACAGGGAGCCAAGCATGCTGTTTGGCTTAGAATATGATCTATTCCTCTCTACTCCAAATTACATCATTAAGCATCAGTGTAATTTCTCACAGATTTTTCTCATAGTCAATAGTAAGCATGTGTTATATTAACATTATTTAAACTCCTACAAAATACAGTTTTGAGAGTTGGATGCTATAGTCTTAAAAACCTTAATGATATTAATCTTTGGAGTAAAATTTTAAAGTTTAAACATCTTTCTTAACATAAAAACAATGCTTATTAAATCTTTAATAAGCAAGGTAAAAAATAAAGTAGAAATTGAAACCACGATAATGAAGGCAAACAGGGCAGAATAAAGAAAATAGGGATGGTGGTAAAAAAAAAAAAAAAAAGAGTAACTGCATTTCTTTTACCAAAATAATCATTCAAAAACGATGGAATATTCTACTTCACCTATAAATACTATAGAAAGCAATATATGATTAGGACCAGATTTTGTTTAAATAAAAATGCCTTATAGACTTAGAGGAATGAGGTCATCTGCTATGTATCAAAAGTAGCAATGGTTCCAATTCTCTATAATTATCTTATGTGATGACTCACCCAGTACGGGGACACATATTGACTACCAAGTGTAAAGCCCTATGCTGGTCATAGCGAATACCACAGTAAATAAATGGGCCCTACCCTCCTGAAGATAATATTTCAGGGGAAGGATTAAAACTGTGAGCAACGAATTACACAATAAATTGTTCAATTGGAAGTGTTAATAAGGTCAAAAGCACAGGAACACATAGTCCTCTGAGAGGAAAGGGAATCTAACCTAGTGAAGAAATATGGAATGGTTGTTTGCTCAGTGCTATTCTCTGAGTTCTGAAAGGTTCAGATAATTCCTACCGGGAAAATCAAAGAAGCAGGAATAGCCTTCGTGTAGAGAGAGCCACGAATAGAAGATCCCTGAAATAAATAGGAACAGAGGTTATTCAAAGACCTGTAAGAAAGGCAGTGTCCCCGGAGTGGAGAGAGAAAGGAGAGGGTGAGACCAGTGAAGCGGACAGCAGCTGGACCCCACAGGACAAAGTTTCTGAGTCTCCGTGCTATTGACAATAATTGGAGGACGAGAACTGTTTTGTGTGCAGATGTGTATTGGACATAGCAGGGTGTTTAGCAACATCTCTAGCCTCCACCCAGTATACACCAATAGCACCTCTTCTCCACCCCGAGCTCTAAAAATCAAACATGTCCCCAGCCTTTGTTAAGTGTCCCTGTGGAGACAAAAATCACTCCCAGTTAAGAACCGATAGCATAGGACCAGAAAGGCGATGTTAAAAAAATTGGCCTTTATCCTAAAATCAGCAAGAAAATTATTTGAAGACTAGTTGAATAAGAAAACAAAAATTATTTTCAAGTTATCTGATAGGTCACAAGGAGATTAACTAAAAGAGTAAAATTTATAGCCAGTGAAGAACTGGAAACTCTCTAAGTCTACAAAGGAAAGAACAGGTCAGTAGGACAACCCCTCCCAAGACAGTCTGAATTAGACAAACTGTCCAGATGCAAGTGTGCGTAGGGCTGCTAGATATGTGCGTTCTCATTGTCCCTCATTTTTCCAAAATTAGATTTCAGGAGCCTTTGTGTGTGTGTGTGTGTGTGTGTGTGTGTGTGTGTGTTCACCTTTACAGCCCAGGAGTAATGTTCTATATAGCGCTTGCTAAATAAAACATCTGTTGATTAGTTGTTGGAATTCTAACACACATGCTGGGGAAGAGGCGGGGATGAATTTTAGATGGAGATCACTACAATACAGAATACACAGCAAAGATTATATTTGATGCTGCTTTGAGGACACAACAGGAAACTAGAACATCAAATATCAAAAGCAAAGCAAATATCAAATACTGAAAACGAACTATTTAGGCCAAGAGCAGCAGTAACTCTCTTCTAGAAGTCTCAAGGTTGTACTAACTTGAGAGTTACGGGTGAGAGCAGGAGTCAGTAAACCGCTTTCACCCTTGCCGGCTTATTTATTTCTGCTCGTTAGGAAAAACGTGGGACTTTCTCACAGAGGATTTTTTTCCTCTCTTCTATTCTTTCGCACTGCTTGTTGCTTTTATTTTAAGGTGTACTTGGATGATATTTATTATTTAATTTAACGGCAATAAATCCAGAAAAATTGAGTGAGCTCATGAAAGATTTGCTACATAGGGCTTTGTTTGGAAGTATTAAAGAAGGGAGCATTTTTCTGTGATGACCAGGTGAATGTTCATTTCTCTCAGTGCCTTTACCTCAACACCAGTCTTTTCCCTTCCCACTCATCCCCATATGTGGGCTCCGCCAGTGAACTTACTGTTCCCTCCCCATCTGTGCTCACAAACCATCGCCCATCTGTGCAGGATGGGTTTCAGTCAAACCAGTAACCGAGAAGCAAGAGCCAAGGTCCTGAAGCTAGCTGAAAGGAGAAACGCTGCCAAGAGAATTCCTCTGACCCATAAGCCAGGGTATCTTCCATAGCCAAGGCTGCCACTAAATAGTTCTCATTTCTGGCTCAAAGCTCTGGGCCAATTTCTGATTTTTTAAAAAGCATATGATTCTCGATTCCACTGTGTTATAAAGAAGCAGTATACATCACACTTGCTTCTGAGCAATTACAGCACAATTGCTGAACTTTTGGCAGACGTAAGAACTGCATACTTTCACTGCCCTTTACAAATACACATGCCTGGACCTCCCTACAGACTTGTGACGATTTAATAAAACCTCAATAGAACTTTCATGCAAAATTTTGTGTGCAGCAAAACTTAGAATACTTTATAGATTAGAGTAATAATTAGTAATAGTTGCCATGGGTATAGCTAAGCAACACAGTGCCTACCTGGAAAGCACAAGGTCTTGAGTTTGATTCCCAGTACCAAAAAAATAATAATAGTAGTTAGTAATGGTCATACAACTGATTAGTAATGTGTCTGACATATATAAGTGACGCTATAGATTATTTTGCCCTTTATTAGACTAAAAGCTCCATGAAGGAAGTCTTCTCTTTCTTGGTACATAGTAGGGATACTCAATTAATGCGATTCATTTTGGCATATTGTTAAATGCATATAACATATTTTGACTGTTTTCACCTCCCGATACCCTCCCTTGCTGTTCCTCTTTCCCTCAATTCCTGTCACTGTCTGTAAAAGTCTACCTTCTAGTTTCCAGTCATGTTGCATTTGTAATTATTTATGTTTGTTTGTTTACTTCTGGATTGCTTATATTAAAATAATTGTGATATTTAACTTTCTGAGATTAGCTCATTTTACTTAACATTATGTTCTCTGGTCCTATACCTGTCTTTTCCTGTAGAAGACATGAGTTATTCTTCTTTATTGCTGAATAATACTCCATTGAGTAAATATACCGCATTCTCTTTACGCATTTATATACTGACAGGTATGTATGATAGGCTGTTTCCACATCTTAGCTATTGTGAATTGTGTTTGTAGCATGACAAGGCATGTATCACTATAGCTATTGTGAATGGTGTTTATAGCATGACAAGGCATGTATCACTATAGAATGGCGTCTGGATCAAATGGTATTCTATTTTTAGTGGGTTTTGTTTTTTGAGAAATCTCTGTACTGATGTTCATAGTAGTTTCACTAGTTGGCATTCCCCCAAGAGGGTCAGTGTTCCTTTCCCCTACAACCTCGCCGGCACTCACTGCCCACTGCATTTGTGATGTCGGCCATTCTCACTATCAGGGTGAGAGGGAAAATCACTGTAGTTTGTATTTTCATCCTCTAGCAGCTGGAGATGTTCATAGTTTTCTCTAGTATTTACTGGCCTTTGTGCTTCTTTTGAGAATTCTCCTTAATTCATTTTCTCACTTACTGATTTGTATTTTTGTCTGTTCGGTTGGTTGGTTGACTGGTTTCGGTGCTAAGTTAATTTAGTTCTTCATATGTTCGAGACCTTAATCAATCAGCAGAGCAGCTGGGAAAGATTTTCTCCCATTCTCTATTGTTTCCTTTGCTGTATAGAATATTTTTAATTCGAAATGATCCTTGTTTCCTATTTTTTTAATTTATTAATAGATGTTTGTAGAAATGCATTTTACAGTTATCTTGTGACATTGGTACACATCCATAATACAGTCTGTTTCTTTTGTTTTTGTCTGTGGGGGTTTTTTTTGTTTTTGTTTTGTTTTTGTTTTTTTCTTTTGTCTTTTCAAGACAGGGTGTCACTATGCAGTTCAGGCTGGCCTTGAGCTCACTTTATAGACCAGGCTGGTCTCAAACTTGCAAAGATCCTCCTGCCTCAGCCCCCCCCCACCTCGAGTGCTCGGATTACAGGCGTGCCCCACCATGCCTGGCTGTTTCTTTTGTTAATCCTCTTCCTTCTTCCTTTCGTACAGGTTGCCTCCAGGACTTAGCTATTACGAGTTGTGCTGCTGTATACATTGGTTTGCGTGCATCACTGTAGTGTGATGTCTTAAGCTTTTGGGGGAAGACACCTGGGAGGGGGATAGTTGGGTGATATGTGATTTCTAATTTTAGTCCTTTGTAAAAACTCTACTGATTTCCATAATGCTTGCACTAGTTTACATTCCCACCAACAATGTAGGAAAGTTTCTTTTTCACTACAGCCACACCAGTATTTGTTAGTTTCTGATTCTTTCATGATTGCCATTCTTTCTGGAGTAAGACCAAATCTTAGCTTTATTTTGACATGCATGTCTGTAATGTCCAGGGATGTTGAAGATTTTTTCATATATTTGTTGGCCATTTGTATTTCTTCCTCAGTGAAGTGTCTGTTCATTTCACTTGTCCATCTCTTAACGAGTCTTTAATTTTAGGTGATGTTATTTTTTTTAGTTCTTTATATATTCTAGATATTAATCCTCTGAGGAGTGGCTGACAATTTTTTTCCCCATTCTGTAGACTGTCTCTTCACTCTAATAAGTGATTCTACCACTGATATGCTGTAGTTCCATTTGTTGATTTTTGCTGTTCTTTTTTGTGAAATTGCAGTTCTGTTTAGAAATTCCTTTCCTAAACTTACAGCTTCAAGCCTTTTATCTACTTTTCAACAGGTTTAATGTTTCTCTTTTAATGCTTTGATCTATTTAGATTTTAATGTAGTACACAGTGAGAGTGTCTTGCTTACTTTTTTCTTGTTGCTGAAACAAAATACCCAACACCCAAAATGAAGGAAGGAAAGGTTTATTTAGCTTACAGTTTGCGGAGGTCTCAGTCCATACTTGGCTGGTTCTAAGGCACAGGGGCACATGGCAGAGGGCTACAGTTCATGGCGGCAGAGCACAGCAAAGCAACAAGAGCAAGAAGGAAGCGCAGCAGGAATGCAGCCAGCAGCCTCTTTCTCTCCCTTACATATAAACTCTCTGCCCTAGGGCGGGTATAGCTCTCACACCCATAGTCCCAGCATTGGATCATGGATCAGTCATAAACTCTTAAAGCCACCCCATGAGGATTTGGAGGGACATACAGACATAAACCACAACAGAGAGGTATGGGTCCCGGGGTTCCAATCATCTGCAAACATCCAGCCTTCCCAGCACCACTTGTTCAATCAGCTGTTTTTCATCCAACATATGCTTTTGTTCCCTTTGTCAAAGACAGAACAGCTGGATGTGACTGGAGGATATTTCTGTGTCCTCCCTTCTGCTCCACTGATCCATGTTTCCGTTTTTGTTCTGATACCATGCTGTTTTTATCACTATTGCTTTGTAGTATAGCTTCAAGTTGGGTATTGTGAGGCCTGCTTTGCTCTTGCTGCCCAAGACTGTTTTTGCTATTGCAGGTCTCTGCTTATTGTACTATTGGAATCCTATTCAGGAAGATTTTGCCTGTGCTGATGGCTTCAAAGGGGAAACAATGTATCTTAATCATGTCTGTATCTCAGATTAAGTTACATGGCAAGTAATAATGTTAGATAAATAAGTGCATACATATGTACATAAATTAGTATCTACTTTAGTAAGCTTCTGATTTCATTTGTGAATAATATAAGCTTTTATAATTCATGATTTCACTTACATGTGTAATCTAAATTTTCAAAATGTCAAAGATACAGAAATAAAGAGTAAAACAACTGTTCCCAAGTGCAAAGGACAAGAAGGTGGGAGAAAATGGAGAAAGTAGGTCAAAACATATAAAGTAATAGACTCACAGGATGAACGTCTTGAGAACTAGTGCACAACATAAGAATCATATTTATAACAATGTATTTCAAGGGCTGGGGTTGTAGTTCAGCGGCACAAGTGCCTGCCTGGCAAGTGCAAGGTTCTGAGTTTGATTTCTAGTACCAAAAAAAAAAAAAATGGTGTATTTCATTCAGAAATTTTTTCTCAGGAATAAATATTTAGCACTTTGCTACACAAAGGGATAATTTTCAGGATGATGGGTATGTTAACTCATTTGACTACTGCATTTATCTATGTGTACCAAAATATTACATGCCCCTTAAATATATATATATATATATTAATATTTTAGAAGAAAAATTTCTCACAATACCACAAAGAAGAGAACAAAATGAAATGCCAAGACATTTACTTCATTCAATCACTTAAAATTTTACAACCTACTAGGTTCCTATAAAGTAAATAATGTTCCTCTCACCCACTATTTCTACCACCACTGCATGTTAAGTCTCAATTTTTAAAATAAACTGTTCTACAAATGATGGCCATAAAATTTTCAGCTTACTCCCAAAGCCTTCATCTTGCTTACTCCCTCTTGCTGATCACTGGCTACTCATCAGTTCTTTATTTTTTGTAGCATTTGTTTCTGAAGTTAATCTATGAATTTTCAAAAACAGAGGAACAGTTTCTGCTCTTGCCACAAGTCTCACATACACACACACACACACACACACACACACACACACACATACACACACACAGTATGAGT
Source organism: Dinomys branickii (assembly GCA_004027595.1). Lineage (NCBI taxonomy): Eukaryota > Metazoa > Chordata > Mammalia > Rodentia > Dinomyidae > Dinomys > Dinomys branickii. Next base: position 10,183 of record PVLD010019826.1, read on the forward strand.
CCCCATCAATGTTAGGTGTCAACAGCTCACATGCAAAACAAATGCCCAAAAAGAAATGCAGAACTAGAATCACAAAGTTCAGGTTTAAGAACATCCTTTGGTTTGTAATGATATACAAATTTTATGCAAATAGGATTTGGTGTGTTACACATTTTGCATTTTTTATGAGTTCTGTATTTTATTTACTCTGAATCTGTCCAAAAATGACAAATGTTTTCCCACTTACAGAGTACTCCATGAGGACTGCTGAGTCAGGGCACCAGAGTAAACTCTTCATTCCTCATAATAAATCACTACAATTTATGCTGCACACATCTCACTGAAGAAGATAATAAGAGGCCGATGCGCATATTTCCTCAAATAGACAAACAGAAAGCACCTTTCACCAGCTTCTTCCTCTGGACAAGTACCGTAGTTGTCAAACAAAGTTGTGATGATTGAGAGAAAAGCATTAAGCAATGCTGAAAGAGATCAGCTGCCCAATGGAGCTTAAAATAGAAGTCTTAAAGGTAACCGAGAAGAAATTAAGGTTACATTCTCTCAGTATCAGTGATGCTTTTGCCATAACTCTCCCTGGGAATGCTGGGAGGAACTCAAAGGAATTAGAGGACAGGCGTCCTTTCTACTTGGTGCTTAAACAATTAACCCACAGACCCCACTGTCACAAAAGCACATGTATACTGTGACCTGTAAGTATTTCATCACTCAGTGCTTCAGTTGGAGCATGCGTAATAGTCATCTGGAGAACATAGAACAGATATCTGAGATCCACCCTAGAGATTCTGGGGCAGGAGGCTAACGGAGGGCCCAAGATATTTCATTGCCCAAAACCTCCTCGTGATACAGATCCTCCTGGTCTACAGACTATGTTTTGAGTGACATTCCTCTAGATGAATTTTTTTATGATTCATTTTATGCATCAGGGCAGCTTCTGTATGTTCACATTAATCAGATTAACTTAGTACAGGATTGAAACACACTACAGATTTGCTCTATATTATCCCATTCTGGGTCCTATATAGAAAAAACATCTTTAATGCCGAGACTGATAAATTCACTAGAAAGTGAAACGTCTAGGGTACTGTTGTTTGTCTCTGAAAGTGTGCTCTTGCCATTCCACCACTGTTGTTACTGAGGTCACATAGTGGATAAGATTACTTCACGAGAAAGAGAAGACCCAAGAGAGGCTAAAGTCAGAACGCTCAAGAATGTTGCTGTTGAGTCGAACTGTGTCTCCTCTAAAATATTTGTGTTGTATCTCAAAATACAACCTCATTTGAAAATAGTCTTTATAAAGGTGACCAGAGAGAAGGAGTCTATTAAAATGAGCCCAAATCCAACATGAATGGTTCTGTATGAAATCTGGACACAGAGATAGACACACCCAAAGGTAAGACATTGTAAGGGCACACAAGGAGACCCCCCCATGACTAGAAACTAAGCAAAGCCAAGCATTGCAAGAGGCAAAGAATTCTCCGCTAGAGTCTGCAAGAAGGGTACAGCAGATGCTTTCATCCCAACTTCTAAACTCGGCAACTGTGTGGCAATGCATTTTTATTCTTTAAAGTCACCTAGTTTGGGGTACTTTGTCACAGCAGCCCTGGGAAGCTAATATACCATTATTTACAGGAACAAAAGGAAAACCAGTGAAAGAGGTTAGGAGGCCATGTTTCAAGGGAAAGGAGAGCTGCACCGTAGGAGCAAAAGGGAGAAGAGGTCAGGCTGAATTTAGATTAAAGAGACAGGTAAAAACATCACAGAAATACCTTCAACAATTATTTTCCCTCTCAGATGACCTTTCTGATCAGGTGAACTTTAGCTGACCATGTGATTGGGAAAGCTCAGAACTCTGTGAGCATTGAAAGTTGTTGGCAGAAAAAACAATAATGAAGCATCCTATGTCTAGCAGGACCTTATTATTGAGAAGTTTTTTTATCATTTATTCTCAAAATAATGTAGTGAGGGAGGCAGTATCCCATTGTTAAACTCAGAAGCTGAAGTTTAAAAAGCAATCATCTTTACTCACAGTCGTAATGTGCTAACCTTCTCATAGACTTCATTGGCTCTCGATTTCATATTGCCAACCTTGTGAGAGAGGGGCCTTATCCACCTCTCCCAAGTCACTAATGTTACAGAACATTAGGTAGGTAGCCTTCAAACTCATGTCTGCCGTCCCCAAAACTTAAGTTCCTTGCATGACATCCTTGTTGGCCTTCATGTGGATTGCAGGACTCCATGAATTAATTATTGAAATGATGCAGGTACTAAAGGTGGATTTATGAAACTATAGGATTATGGCGTCATACCAATAGTTACAAGAGACTCATCTGAGAATCCTTGCGCATATAGTGGCACAGTTCACACAATCATAGTTGATTGTCTCCAAAATCAAATGTCTTTTCCAGAAATGTATCAGGAAAATGACTTTTGGGGTCAAGCAAATGACTGTAACTGCCTAACTGGTTAGGAAATCTCAAGGCAGAATTTTGAAGTCACTGTCTGAATCATGTGTGTACTTATTCTTTTCCTTAATAAAGAGTAGTAGAAAGTGGTTATGGTGGTGCACACCTATAATCCTAGCACTTTGAGAGCCTGAGGACTGCAGAGTTCAAAGTTGCAAAGTTCAGCCCCAGCCCATATGTCCAGCAGGACCTTAGCAGGACCTGAGTGGCAATGCATTTCTATTCTTTAAAGTCACCTAGTTTTGGGTACTTTGTCACAGCAAATTAGAGGCAAGGCCCTGGCTTCAATCCCTAGCACTATTTAAAAAAATAGAGTCATAGAAAATCAGCCCAAAACACACACTACATAGCACAGAATGTAAGATTTAGCCATATAACCACAGTATAAGATCTAAGCTTTTAAATTAATATTGTGTTTTCTTGCCACACTGACAATTACATAAACCATTTAATAAATATTTCTCCCAGGGCATAGGCTTTTTTCAAAGAAGTCAAATTTGCTGTAAGGCCATTTTTTCTTTTAGCTTTAAATTCTGAAAAATTTCATTAATGCTTAAAATACAAGAATCTAGATAGATAACCAAATGATTCAGTCATCCTTTTTAAAATGTTAAACGCTTATTCCCAAATTCAGAGATATAAAGGACTTCGAAGAGGAATTTAATTTATGCCTCTAGTCTTAATCCTCTATGCAAATGTATTTTCAATAATGGTCATGATGGGAAGTCCCCAAAGGGCCGCCTGCAGGCCTGCAGCGTGATATCTGCTTCCTGTCTGACAGGAGTTCTCAAGACAGAGGCAATTCCTTTGTGGGGAAATCACCCATTCCCAGACCCTCTCCCCTCAAACCAAAAGTGCTTGACAGCTCACTTCCACCCAGTATCCAGGCTGATCCTGATCTTGTGAAGGAATTCTAGGAACAGTTCTATCCCAAAACTTGCAAAAAAATCCACATATACTTCTTTAGATGCAGTACTGATTTGTCCAGGTATTTGCACTTTGTTTCTGATTGCCTGGGTTCCGTCCTAGTTGCTGCATTCAAATTCTATGGAGATTTCTGTCACTGTTCTTTGTTTGTTGTGAGTTTTGCTGTTGCTATAACACACACACGGGTGTATTTCTCCAAAGGATGACTTTGTCTTCATCTGGCCTGCCTCCCTCCTGGATCAGTCTTCTTGTTCTAGTAGCTGAAACTTTGAAATCAGTTGAATAGTTTAGGTCCCCTGAACCTACATGTGTGCCTGAACTCTTAAGAACTCCCATGAAGAGCCAAGCATGGTGACACACACTTGTAATCCCAGCACTCGGGAGGATGAGACAGGAGGACCCTTGCCAGTTTGAGGCCAGCCTGGGCTACAAAGTGAGTTCAAAATCAGTCTGAACTGCATAGTGAGACCCTGTCTCAAAAAGGCAAAAAAAAAAAAAAAAAAAAAAACCCAAGTTATATTACCTGCCTATCAAAATACTTACAACTACATAATAAGCCTATATTTTGTCTGTCACTGCACCCTTTCACGGTATTTCCTACATATCATCCACTGTATTAAAGCACATATATCATCTCAATGTCTGTCGCATCGCACTATACTCTGAATTTCCAAGTTTGTGTTATGTGCAGCACAACCTATGAATGGTAGCTTTGACACTATGTCTTTTTTCTCCCTTCTCTAGGGTCTTTCCCATCAAAAGTTCATAATTTCTACAGCTCTTAATGGATTTATAAACTAGCAATTGGATCTTCCCGAGAAAAGGAGAGGAGATATCCACAATAGCCATAGATAACACAGGCAGAAATAAGACTGTACGATGTTGCTTGTTGTTCATAGAATAAAAGTGTAACTATGCAATTTTTAATTAGCCATAGTTTAATGTAAGTATTAAAAACTCCTTGTTTCGGGCATTTTAATAATATTTGCACAAAATTAAAATTATGGGGATTGAATCTCAAGAATCAATCACATACTTCTTTAAATTTTACTGGTTGGTGATTTGCTTTGCTTCTGGTGATTTTAGAAATACATCTTCAATTAAGTACCTTTCATGACGTCTAAGTGCGTCAAACGAAGACTGTGTCTGCACTTGACATGGTACTTCCACCCTATATTTAATCCATACATTTCTACACATTATCATTTTATTAAGATTTGCAAAAGCTTTGCTGGAATTAGACTGAAGGCTGCACTAACAGTTTTGATAACTAATCTGGAAAGTAAAATAAACAGAGGAAGGCACAGAAAAGTGATGTGACATTTGTCCTAACACTTGAAGGCAATGATAATCCTCTTCAATTCAAATACCTCCCATGAATTACTCAGGAGGTTTATGATTGCTCCACACAGTTTTTGAACCTTTTCCCGTCTTTTAAATGCACACCTTCAGATCCAGAAGTTTGGGGGAATCCACTGATGGTGTGATCTTCAGGTTCTGTATCTTCTGAGGAGAGCGGGCAGAGAGTTTTAAGGGAGTACACCCCATTATCTTTTCAGATGCCAGGAAAAGCCATATCCTAAACCTTCCTCCAGTCCTCACATAGTTCCTGCTGTTTGTATTAGTCAAAGCTCTTTTAGATTAGGAACTTAATATTATTAACACTGGAACTAATTTAGGCATTTTAGTATTTTTAAGCTTCTATCATTTTTGTACAATGTAGAGTGCCCGGGGGCTGGGGATATAGCTCAGTGGAATAAGCACCTGCCTAGCAAGTGCAGGGTCCTGAGTTCGATCCCTAGTACCGCCAAAAAAAAAAAAAAAAAATAGAGTGCCCAGAGCTGTAATTATAGACAAGTGGCAAGAGAACCCTGTGAGACTGAGTCTGGAAAAAGGGGCACCAACAGGAAGCAAAGGGGGTCAATAGATTCTGGAGATAAAACCAAACAGATGTGTTTCCCATGGGCAAAAAAAGCGTTCATATCCTAGTTTACACCAGGCAGGTGTCATCAGGCACAAGCAACAGAACCAAAAGTGTTCACAGACATGAAGGTGGCCTGAGATTTTCAGCTTGGACACCTCTCTCTCTGCTTCCCGCCTTCAGGGAGATCAACCACGTTTACCATGTTACTCTATGTGCCAAGCAATTGGGGAGGGCTCATTGGTTATGGAAAAGTCCATGTGACTCAGAACCTTGATTTACATACTGTTCCTCAAATGCTGGTTGAACAGCTTTGTTTAAGGTCTGTCCCAGGTACAACGGAAAGAGAAGGCAAGCGATCGAGCTCCTTTGAAGGTTCCAAACCATGAGAAAATAAGATGAGACCTGGGATAGTGAGCCTGATGCCCTCTTCCCAAATTTAGCAGTATTTAGTAGCATCTCCATCTGCGTTCCTCAGGCCCTTTGAAAATCACTGTGACTGACATTTATAGGCCCAGGATACTAGAGACAACAGGCATTTTAGAAGGAAGAGCAGACTGAATCATCCACTGGATGCATCTGTGGGACCTCACCAGCCCACTGGAAGGACACTGAGGCACAGAAACCCTGTATTTAACATAGATGCAGCCAAAGTCATACAGGGTAAGAAACAGAACATAATTCCAAGAAAATATAAGTTGCTCAAAACTAAATTGATTTCATTCATGCTTCAGCTACCCTGTTCGTTTCCAGTATTTTTTATGCTGATAACCTCCCTCCTGACCACCATTCACACTTGGGCTCACACATTCTCTTAATCTGTTAATTATCTGTATTAGTTATTCATCAAATACTATATACTTTTGGTTGGAACCAGACCAAGAATATTTTTTTTCATTTTGTGCTCTCCCTGGAATAACTTACAGAGGCAAATCTACATTTCATTATACAGTACACATGATGTACTCCCCCAGAGAAATGCCATCATTAAAACAAAGCAGCTTATCCTTTTCTTTCAAAGCTAAGTGATGCAGATTTTGAAATTTTAAGCCAACAATTAAATATTCAAACACAACAACAAAATATTTCTAGGAAAAGATATTATGTTTAAAAATTAGCCTGTACAAACTTTGGCCACATCTTCTAAATAGAAAACATCAACCTAATGCTTGAGGTCCGAGACATTAACCTAAGGCTATTTTAAATGATCTTGCTTGAAAAATTGAAAAATACTGCATGCAGAGAATCTAAACGACATTTCCTTTTTTCCTCTCCCCTCACCAAAGTCAATCAAATGACAATAGCTATCCAGAACAGTATGAGGGAAACCTTATCTCTCACAACACATATATAACAAACAGCAAGGAGGCTTCCCATACCAGTATCGCATGTGGAGAGTCAACAAAAGGCAGGGAAGAATACCAACTGCCTGCTGTAAAGAAGACGAGAGCAAGAGATCTGAGAGCTTACAGAGAATGTGGGAACTGTGATCCAAAGAAAATCTGAAAGCAAACAAGATGAATAGTGAAATCAGAAAGGAAAAAAATGAGCTAGAGAAATAAAAGGTGCCAGGAAGGCGTGGATTCTAAGGTCAAAGTAGGCAACCGCCATGACGATGGGTTCAGACAGCAGTAATTCCGTAATTTTCGCTTTGAAAACCAAGACTAGACCCAAAAGATTAAAGTGCTATTCTGATAGCATTTGACCCCAAAAGTCAACCTATTCTCATGTTTGCTGTGTATCAGAGCTAGAGAAATGAGTCTGGATAAGTCAGTTCGGGTGCTGATTTATTGCTACCCAATTAGGAAACCTTTGGCTCACTGATCAGAAACAAAGATTAAAGGGAAAAAAATGACAGTACAAAGGCTAAAACTTCTGTAATCTCAAGTAACTATACAAAAAGCTATACCAAACCTAACTCAGTACGGGTTATAAATCCCGGCAAGTGCTAACAAGGGGGAAAAAAGATGTTAACATTCAAACACATTTCTTCTGGACTTTGGTTACTGTTATCTCTCTGATAAAAATATTTTTTAAATGAAGTTTGACACATCCTTAGTTCAACTATCTATACAGAGCAAACGTATCCATGTAGAGTGATTCTTCCCCCCCCCCTCCGGTACCAGGGATCGAACTCAGGACCTTGCGCTTGCCAGGCAAGCGCTTATGCCACTGAGCTATACCTCCAGCCCCTGTAGAGTGATTCTTATGTAAGAAACATTCTCCAAATATAGAACACTGTAGCGATTTGAGCAAATATATACAGTTGTTGTAATTCTTATTTGATCTACTTCATTCTAATTGCCTAGGCCTTACTAAAGCAGCAAAGATATTGGTCAGGATAAAGACATGGACAACTAACACCCTGAGGCTGAGGGACTTGCCTTGGTGTAATGGTTATTTAACCAATTACTGCTCTGTTCCTTAGATGATGTAATACTTCAACATGCTGAGTACAAAAGCTCAAAAAATTGAAAGGATGTTTTTATGTTTTGTTCTTTAGGCTAACCCACATGGGAAATGGGTGCAACAAACTTAAATCATCTTAAAATTAGGAAAGCAAAATAGTGACAATAACTAAATCAAAAATGGAAGTATCAACAAATACACTGATTTATTAATAACTAATGAGCATACTCTCAAGAGATTTTTATCGATTCTGATGTTTATTCAGTTTTCAGTAACAAGTCATACAACACAGGAAAGATGAAGACTACGTATCAGAAAGCAGGAATTTTAAATCCTCCACTGACACACTATATATTTGGCAAGTCATAACTTTTATAAACTTCAATTTTCTCTGGCCGTATCAGCTCATCCGGTGTCCCAGGATCATCATGATAATTAAATTACATGATGTAGGTAACATTATTTTATATGATAAGCTCCATATAAATTTATTACCACTACCAATATACAGCTCAGCAGAGGAAACGACCTCAGAAATAATGAAGAATAAATTTGATTAAGTGTGAGGTTTATTTGACAATAGAATACTATTAAGTTTCATTAATTTAATTTTGCGTGTACATTTTTAAACTTATTTCTCCAAAATGCTAGTTGGCATTCTTTATGTACTCGTGAAACAAAAAAAAATGTAATATAACCGAATATTTGATGAATTATTTTCCTTCTACGAAGCATATGTGGCCATAAATATAAGGAAATGGTCTTTTTACTACCCCAGAGATATTTTTTAAATAATAAATAACTACCTATTGGTCCTAGCTCAGCGTATTAGCCTTCATATGGAATGTAATTCTGGTTTCCCAGAATGCTAGGCTGTGCCTGAGTATACATGAAAACAGAGGACACGCAGCTGCTTTCTCAGTCCGAATGTTCCTGAATGAGGCTGCCTCACAAGTCTTAAATGTATAGGTCTTCCAAATAGCAGGAGGAAAACCAAAACCAGAACATTTTGCTGCTGTGAGGAAAAATATATGCTATGAAATACGATCTCTGAAGCTCACCCTTCCAAATAATTCTTTTCGTGATAGGGATTACTTCCAAACAGGGAAATGCTCAAGTACCTTAGCTGAGTTAGTTTTGGCAAAAGCCAGATAGAAGGCAGCAAAACAAAACTCAGTGAATGCGTGATATTTAAACCCTCATGTAGCAGTCCAGTTTTGCCTAATTACATGTCCCCAATATCTGAATCTGCCCTTGCTGCCTATCACCCCTTTATTTATTGCTTAATCTTTGATCATAATATTATTATATCAAATTCATTAATAATTTTGCCCTCATTAGTTTCGTTAGATTATTATTTTTTAAAAACCTTAGGATCAGCAAATGTAATATGCAAGGCATCTAAATAATGGAAATAAATGAAATGGAGGACCAAGTGACTTTGCATAACTCATGGCCTAAACGCTGTGTTATAATAGAGTCATTGTATAGTAAACGATCACACCTGCTCCCAGTGTGTGATTATTTCATATTGATAATACTCAAGATTGATAATACAGATAAAAGTTCTATAAGCAGGGTCACTGCGATAGGCCCACTTGAGTGAGTTAAGAAACACCTCTTGGATTAGTGGGGCGCAGTTCTGTGTGTGTCTGTGACTGACTAAGACGAAGCCTCCAGACTAAGCAGGGAAAACCCAATACAGATGTGAGAGGCACCAACCAATAGTTCTGTAGTGTAAACAGAATAAAGAGGGAAATAGAAGGACGTCTTTCCTTTAGCTTCTCCCAAGGAGCTCCAGAGTTTGCACTGCCTTTGGACACCCCTCTCCAGCTCTGTAGATTCCTCAGCCTTGCAAGGTAGACACTTTTGTTTACAGATACTCATACCAGATTGCAGTGAACTCCAGTGCAGATGGTCATTTTGCATTCTTCCAGCCCTCATTTTGCACGCAGCCATTGTAAACTTACAGAGCAAACCCTTAAATGTAGATCATATATATTCATATACACAATATTAAATCTGTTCTCCAAGTAAACCCCAACTCATACAGTCCCACTAAGAGGTTAGAAGAGCCACACGGTTGCTCCCGTTACCAAAGAACCATCAGTAAACATATAACAAGATGCAAATTACATTTGCAGGGAGGACTCTCAAGAAGAGGTTATATGAAAGAATGGTTTATTAAGTCTCATGAGGTGAGCTGCAACTTCCAGTGGGCATGTCCAAGCAGGTGTGAGGACTACACCTTCTAGGGACGTGAGCCATGCCCATTGGTAAACTGTTAGCAGCACTCCTCCTGCATCCACTCCTCTCTCCATAGTACCCTTCAAATCTGAATCATTAAGAGAATTTTCTTGAAAAGGCACCAAATTAATATGCTACCAAGGCAGCCAGGTGTCACCTAGCAGATATTTCATTCAAGATGTCACACTCTCAGAGCACTTAGAGGAGACTCCTGAAGTCACAGAGATGTGAGCAGACAACTGTAATCATTCTGACAAAGACGACCCTAGCTTCTGAACTACAGTAGTGACCATGAGCCAGAAAAGGAAGCACCTGCATCCACAGATTTGAACAAGATTGTGTAGCACACACACACTGTGAGGTTAAAAAGGAACCTTACTAAAATGTTTTCAGTTTTAAAACATAGGCAAAGAAGTGGAACTACAGTGGGCTTAGGAAAAAGTAGGACAATAAGAGGAATGTAAGCAGCCTCTTGTAACAGGAGCAATGTCTTAAATCATATTAAGAGATGTTTTAAGAAAGTCAACAGGTACAGGACAAATAGACTTTAAAATCAGATTTTTAACATGAAGTCAATTTGTATATATAATTATGTTTTATAATTATGTTATATGCATTATTAAGTTTATTGAGTGACATTTTAAGATCAAAAACAATGAAGAGGATACACATCAAAAAACTGAAGTAAGAAGGCCAATTCTCTGTAGTTTGCACAGCCAGGGTTTGACACTGTACAGGGCATTGTTACCAGTTACCTATGACAGAAAATGACTGAGCAAAGCTCACGAGCTGCCCCTTGAATATTAAATAATTTAACTAAACATGGATCACCTCAGAAAATATCGAGATTCACAGTGGAAAGCCAGACTAATGGCTAAAGCAACTGCACTCTGCTATCTGCTCCCTGCATCTTCAGGAATGCTCATTCTTTCAGAAAAAGAATCTTGAAATATCTTTACCGTTACTACAAATGAAGAGCCAAGCAAACGCTTAAAATCATGCCCTGTGACCTTCCAGGGGACCCAGACTTAGAAAATTACAGTCATGTCTCTTGCCAAGAAGTCAAAAAACAAAAATAAATAAAAATAAAATAAAAACTTTATTACGAACTTCATACAACTTTACATTATTGTATGTGTAAAAAGCAAATGCACCCATACTTATTAGTAAGGTGAAACACCTCTACCTAGTTCCTCTTAGCAGTAACCCCTGTGACAGAGAACCAAGTAACTGTAGCCAAATTCCAGGACCACCTGGTATTGGCCCCTCAGGGTCAATTAGTGCATTTCTGCTCCATTTTGTACATGTTGATGTTAAGTCAGTAGCTTCTATCAGCCATGAAGTATTTACACAATAGAAACCCAGAGTATACATAACTCTTCTTGGCCTTTTGGCTAAGATCAAGTGCACAATTTAGAATTTCTGCCCCCGTTAGAAAACTGATCATTAAACATCGTTTTCATCAGCGCTAGAAAAACAAAGTTATGATCCCTTCTGATTTGCTCAGTCTACAAAGATTCCCCAGGATTTCAAAGCTGCCAACATTTTTAAGTCTGAAAGTTCACTCTCTTCAAGGAAATACACCTTAACAGCATCTTTATTGTTGCTAAATTACACCAGAGGGGGGAAAAAAATCCTGCTAACTCAGCTATTAATATTGCTCTATTTCAGGTTCGTGACAGCTAGAAGTCTAATTACCACGCTCCCATTCATCCATTAAGCAATCCTGGGCTATTCAGATCTTCAGCTCGGTCAGGCGTATAGATTGGTCGTTCCTCCTCCTCTCCTCCTACTCCTTCTCCTCCTGGCTGCTGAGTACAAAAGGACTTCATTCAGACCCAGAAACGAACACCCAGTTTTGTGGTAAAGAGTGTCAGTCATATTACCCACAACCCTGCTGCCCAAGTATGTAGTCCGTGAGATATGCCAAATGCTGACAATAAAAAGAGAAGTCAAGCATAATCCCTCCTTACAAAAGCTTTGCAAGGTCAGGCGTGGGAAACAGAGATTTAGATGGTTGCTTCCCCGCTGCATGTTGAGTACGTTTCTGGTAAAAGTAGGAACAGCAAAAACATGTCAGAATTCTAGAGAAAATTTTAAATATTACATGTGCACTTCAATCTACTTAGTACCCGCATTAGGCCAGGCACTAAAGACACATATCACTGTCCATGAAGATACAGAAACATGGTGAGAGATGCCGGCAAGCACTGGGTGAGGCTGTGCCACAGTCTTAGCAACAAGCAACGGTAAGACACTGGTCCAGAGAACTATGTGATCTACAGCCGTAACAAATCTGAACATGGATTAAATAAAACTAAAGCTGGTATTCTTTTTAAAAATCAACTTGCTACCCCCTCTAAATATGAAAATTCTGCTCATGAAATACTTCTCTATCAATACTTAGATTCATTTTATAACGTTAAGGGTATAACATAAAAATTACATACATCATACTAACATCATAAATAGCTACCAATTCAGTGTATTCAACTGATGCCTTGTAACTTAGTTCCAACTAGAATCTTCTGCTAATGAGAAAATTAATATCTATTAATTTTCATTAACAAAGTAATACCAAATTCAGAAAAAAACAAACTATGCTTATATTCTAATGTTCATTAAGACATGACAAAAATCATCATTCCATCTCCATACAAAATAAAAATTAATTTCACTCAGATATATGGTAATCTGTTCTTAAAACAATTGAATTATAGCAATAAAAATGCATTTTACCAAAGATAGTGCCTAAACATATCTTGTCATTCTATTTAATAAAAAATTTTAAAAGAAAACGATTGCAATCTAAACCACAATACCCAAATACATCAGTTTATAATACACATACAATATCTTGAAGTAACCTTGCATATAAATTATATATGTAGTTTAGACCGGAACCCAGTACATTCTTTTTAAAGAAAGAACAGATGTTAAATATTTTAGGCTTTATGTCCATATGTTCTCTGTTGCGACTATATGTCTATCTTTGTAATACAAGAGCAGTAATAAATAATATATAAATAAAAGAGGGTGTTACATTTCAATAAAGCTTCATTTACAAAAGTAGACAGTGCTTGTCACCAGTGGCCCACAAGCCATAGTCTGCCAACTCTAAATTATAAAAATCAGTCTAACTCAAACATCTTCAGAGGTGTTTCCAATATTTCTGAGTATCTCTTTGGTCACCTTCTTATCCTCGGGAAACATCTTATCATGTATTTCCTGAGCAGTTTATGTTTAGACACTTCCACGTACTAGTATTTTATTGTAAAATCCTCTCTTTTCTTCCATCCTGTCTCCCTAATAAGTGGCAGTAAGTACTTAGCATAGGTAATTGGCACAATTAATTCCATTAAAATGATAAAAGTTGCTCCACCTAAATTCTAATTGTTCTGTAAGTTTGTGGTCCAGTAGGATTTAACAGAACCTGCAGCTTTTGTTTAGGAATTTATTATTAGTCACAAATGAAGACTTTTTTCACACACTGATGTGTATTCCTTGCTAAATGGCAAGCATGGGCTTAAAATTGATAATTGCTCTAAAATAAGTGTTGCGTAAGTGTTTTTTGACAATAAGAAGGGAGATCAGTTCATTCTGCCTGTTTTATACAAAATAAGCCGGCATTGGGTCGTGTAAGAAATAAAAGATGATGGAGAAGAAAGAGTTGAAAGCTTAGTATTTCTTTTACTGCTGAGGAAGTTTTGAATTGAGCCGTAAGTCAAAACATTGTAAAAATTCAAAGTTTAACATCCTGGGACCAGTAAACGAATTATTGATGGTACCATAAAGACTTCCAAAAGGAAAGTTAGTTTAATTCATTGTCATCCAAATCAAAATGATTAAACATATGAACAAGAAATCCGCACATGTTCTTCAAGTAATAATTTTCTTTTCTCCAAGTTTAGTAGTAGATTTTTGCATTTTTGTTAGGTATGAAATGCTGACAGAAGGAAGCCGAGCGGAGGAGAAACAAAGGAAGGGCAGAGGATTAATGCGCAGATTTTTACATGCACCAGCTCCCGACGGCGAAGGTATCCCTCAGGTACGCAAACGTGCTGATAAAAAATTAAACAAAATAGAAGTTTACAATCAAAATGTTAAACATGCTTAAATACACGTATTTAATATTTTGGTATTATTTCAGAATAGTATTAGTTATCCTTTCATTGTGACTTTCAGAGTATTTTACACAAAACTGAAAAGACCCTGAATAAAGAAAGTAACACGCAGTGTATGAAATTGCTAACCAATGAACAGATAAAATTTTAAAATTTAGAGCATTTAATGTTTCTGTCTGAAGTATTTATTAGCTAAAATTTATTTTAGCATAAGATAAAGTAAAACATCTACAATGACAACAAAATAGGATTCGGTAACTCAGTTTACTAAATATATATGTATATGTATATAAATATATGCAAATATATCTATAGACATAAACATAAATATAGAAATATATGTAAATATGTATATTTAAATATGTGTGTACATATGTAATGTAAATGTATATGTAAATGTGTGTGAATATGTAAATATATTATAAATATATTTATATGTATATGAATTTATTTATATGTATATAAATATATAAATAAAAACATTTGTTTTGAGACATGGTCTCACTATGGACTGCAGGCTGGCCTTGAACTCTGTATGTAGTTGTTATGGTTGGTACATTGTGTCAACTTGGGGAGTCTATAGAAGTTTGGCTGAGTGACTCAGCAGGAAGACAGGGTGCTTACGTTGTATACATCCTGAGCCTGTGGAAGAGGAGGGCATGGAGATTGTGTGAGAGCTACACACCCCTTGGGTGCGGGTAGCCTGTTTACAATGTAAGCAAGAGAAAGAGGCTGCTTGCCGCCATTCCTCCCTTTTTCTGGTTGTTTTTGCTGTGTTCTGCTGCCATGAACGTTTGTCCTCTGCCATGTGCCACTCTGCCTCAGAACCAGCCAAGTATGGACTGAAACCTCCACAAACTGTAAGCTAAATAAACCTTTCCTTCCTTCATTTTGGGCGTTGGGGATTTTGTCTCAGCAAGGAGAGAAAAGTAACCAAGATAGTAACCCACACTAACCTTGAACTCACAGTGATCCTCCTGCCTCAGCCTCCTGAGTGCTAGGATCACAGATATGCACTACCTCGCCCAGCTCTGTTTACTAAAATATTTAAGGGAGAATCCTTGCCCTGTTTTTACTCTTGCAGTCTTAAAAGTTCCAGTACACGGTGGAAAGAGATTCCTTACTTTAAATTCCAGCTTGTATTGTTTAGCAGCTCAGTGATTTGGGGCAAATTATCTCAGCTTTCTCTGCATTTCAGCTTGCCCAGCTATGCAATGGAGACAATCTTAGAACCCAAATACATGTGAGATTACATGAGATAACATTTGTAATTCACTAGAAAGTGGCCTTAGTACGTAGAACATGTTCAATAGATGGTAGCCATTAGTAATACATATATTTTTCCTGGTTACATATTTTATTTATTACAATTTGACCTCACAAATAACAACAAAGAAACTATTACTGCATAGAAAGAAAAACTGGGGTAAAGCAATCTGGACGAAAGACACACGTAGCACTCACCCCAGAATATATCATATAGCTGTATATCTCCAAATACGCTTGAATGACCATATCTGGGGCTGTACCCTGACACCAAGCCATGGTTTTTGGTAGTAACATCAAGCCCATCAGAAATCCAAAAAGCATTTTGGGGGCCTGATCTTTTTTTCAACTCCTTATATGTTCTAGACAAAAGTTCTTGGACTGAGGAGCAGTTCGGCTAAAATTTTTTCCCAATTCGTGGGTTTTCATTTTATTCTGTTGGTGATTTCTTTTCATATGCAGAAACTTTTCAGTAAGATGAGAGATCCCAGTTGTTGACTCTGAAGTATTTCCCATGCAGTTTGGTTTTTGTTCACTAACTCTGCCTACCCCTATGTCTCCAAGACAGCCAAGATAAATATACTACTAATTTCTGTTGGTTTATTGAAAGGAACAGTTAAGGTTTAATTTTTTTACCAATTTTGCATGCTTCTATCTGGTAATCTGAACAACTACTTTGAAAATAACAATATGCAATGTAACAACCATTGTTGATTTCTCATCATCTCATTTTGAAATTCTGTGTCATTTTTAGCGATTTTTTATTTTTATTCTCTTCAAAATAAAAAAATAAAAAATAAATTTAAAAATTAAAAAAAAAAGAAATTCAAAAAGTAAAGTACCCACGGTAACAGGTTTCACAGTGGGAGCTGTTGCTCTGCTCTGTAAGTGCACAAATGCAAACACTGACGTGACACCGAGAGGTTTATCCTTTGCCTTTGCAGCCCTTCCAAAATCGACGACTTAGATTTAGATCTAGAGCTGTTCACTGTGTTGCCCACAGAGAAACATTTCAAAACTAGAGTCTTAGTACACTGAAAACTAAGTCTGACATCTCACAGGAGCTCAGTGTCTTCGCAAGAAAGAAATGGCTGTATAGTCCAAGCCCCCTTAAGCTTTAGCCAACTGAATCTGAATTTGAAAAGAACAAGAAGGTATATTTTAATGTGAGTTGCATTTTAGAGCAAAGCGATGTAAGAGTACTTCTGGAATCTCATAAAGTTTGAATTAAAATGGAGAGTGCTTATTTTTTCATAAAGTTCTTCCAGATACTTAAATGTGAAACTTCTGCTTTACATAAAACAGCATTCTATTCTATATATAATATTGGAGCATATTTCAAGGCACTTTAAAATACACTGCATCCTGGACCTGGATTTATTGGTGATGTCAGAGGTAAGGAATTATAAAAAGCATCACAATTTAAGGGACAGAAACGTGATTTTATCAGAGAATTTTTTTTTTTTGAGAGAAGATCTCACCATGTAGTTCAGGCTGGCCTCAAACTCACAGCAATCTTTCGGCCTCAGCCTCCCAAGAGCTGGAATCATAGGTGTGCTCAACTGTGCCCAACTCAAGAATCTCATTTTTTAAGGTAGTATGTTTATTCTCTAAGCGTGATTAAAAAACAAAAACTGTTCTCATACACCTCTAGGTCATTACTTTATAGGTCTCCTTCTATAGGCTGAATTTGTGAATCCTTCCAAAGATCATATGCTAAATAGTAATGGTCAATACGATGGCACAGAAGGTGGGATCTCTGGAGGGTGAGTAGGTAATGAGGGTTAGAGCCCTCGTGAACAAAGGAAGTGCCATGAAAATGAGGCTCCTCACTGTTCTACCCTGTGACGACTCAGCAAGAGCATGGCCATCTGTCAACCAGGAAGCACGTGACCCTACTGCACACTGACTTGATGGCACCTTGACTTGGACTTCCAGCCATTAGAATTGTGAGAAATAAATTTTTGTTACAATATGCCACCCAGTCCCTAGTATTTTATAGCAGCCTAAATGGACTAAGCCATCTATAGCAGGCAACATTCACCCTATATAGTTCCAATGATCTTAAAAATGCCTGAGAGGGAGATGAGACTCCCCGCTTCTGATACTTCCACACAGCATGTAGTCAACTTGTTCTGATGTGGTGCGGTTACCTCTGCTGTCAGTTCCCACTGGCTTTAATTCAACCTTTAGCAGCAGAATTAAATTTATTAAAGACGATTATGTGTTATGTGGGTCATAGTTACTACTGGGTCACCATTTCAATGACACACTTACCAGACCTGGAAAATAAATTATTTCAAGTGATTGTGTTTAAATAATGTTTAATAATAGAGATCAACAGTTATCTAAAGAGATGTTA
Organism: Dinomys branickii; assembly: GCA_004027595.1. NCBI lineage: Eukaryota > Metazoa > Chordata > Mammalia > Rodentia > Dinomyidae > Dinomys > Dinomys branickii. Next base: position 27,901 of record PVLD010019826.1, read on the forward strand.
AAAATCTAATTATATTTTAGGTAGCATTTTTCAAACTACAGAGGTTCCCTGCAATCAGTTTAGTGGTTGACAGCGTATATTTTTAGTAAAATGGTAAGCTAGAACAAAATAGAATAGAAATGTAGAGAATATTAGCAAAACATCACATGTATAATAAAAGTATTTCCATTAAACAATTTTAGTAAATGTGAGTGTTGTATGTACATATTGGGTTGCAAGTAAAATGTATTTATTACTCTAAGTTATCATCAAACACCTCTGATACTCAATAGAGATGGAAAACTCTTGACTTTTGCTTACCATTTATTTCAACTACTTTCCACTGAAACTCAAGAACTTAATACATTCACACAATATCTAAAGTTCTAACAAATATCAAAACAGTATTCTGTACCTTAAGTTTCAATTCATTCCTAATTTTATGTCTTACATTTTTGAAAGCTGGAAATACTTTTCTTTTTGCTCTATCTGCTTCCTCCAAATTTTTGAAGGGGGACCAATATGTGAGTTTGATGGCACAAATTAACCCAACACATTAGCTTGCCATCTCCTTAGACAGTTACACCGTTCTTTTCTTCAGTTCAGCAACATACTACTGTAGTAAACAAGATTACCCCTAAGTTTTGAAAAGGCCAACAGAACATCATTCTTTAAAGCAATTGGCCAGAATATATAACTTTAAAAAGTTAATCTAATACACATAAACATCAGGGACCATATAATTAAATATAAATTAGCATCATTATTTGTACATGATATAAATGAATACTAATAGTGACAGAAATTGTTCTGGGATAACCCAGTATCACTTAATGAAATTGAAAATGTAATTAAAAATCTACCAACAAAGAAAAGCCCAGGTACTGATGGATTCACTGCTGAATTCTACAAGAAATTTAAGGAAGATCTAATGCCAATACTCCTTACACTCTTTAATAAAATAGAAAGGGAAGCAATACTCCATAACTCTTTCTGCAGGCAAGTATTACCCTGATACCAAATCCAGAGAAAGATACAACCAAAAAAGAGAACTACAGACCAATCTCCCTAATGAACATAGATGTAAAAGTCCAAAATAAGATACTAGCAAACAGAATTAAACAAACCATCAAGAAGATTATACACTGTGACCAGGTGGGATTCGTCCCAGGAATCCAGGGATAGTTCAACATATGCAAATCAATAAATGTAATACACCATATCAGCAGAGCCAGAGACAAAAATCATATGATCATCTTCATAGATGCAGAAAAAGCTTTTGATAAAACCCAGCACTCATTTATGATAAAAACTCTACAGAAAATTGGATTGGATGGTCTTTATCTCAATCTGATAAAAGCCATCTATGACCAACCAATGGCCAGCATCATACTAAATAGACAAAAACTGAAAGGTTTCACTCTGAAATCAAAAACAAGACAAGGATGTCCACTATCACCACTCCTCTTCGACATACTTCTGGAAACACTACCCAGAGCAATTAGACAAGAGAGAGAAATAAAAGGAATAAGGCTAGAAAGGAAGAAGTGAAATTATCATTATTCACAGATGACATGATACCCTACATAGATGACCCCAAAAACTCCACCAAAAGATGCTTAGAGTTAATAACTAAATTCAGTTGTGTAGCTGGATACAAAACCAATACTCAAAAATCAATAGCATTCTTGTACACAAACAATAAACTTATTGAGAGAGAAATCAAGGAAATCACATCCTTCACAATAGCATCCAAAAAACATGAAATACTTAGGAATCAATCTAATAAAGGAAGTAAAAGATTTATATATTGAAAACTATAGTACTCTGAAAAAGGAGATTGAAGAGGATATCAGAAAATAGAAAGATATCACTTCCTCATGGATAAGAAGAACGAACATACTGAAAATTGCCACACCTCCAAAATTGTTATACAGATTTAATGCAACCCCAATCAAAATAATATTAGCATACCACATAGATCTACAGAAAATACTCCTAAAATTCATCTGGAACCAGAAGAGACCTAGAATAGCAAAAGTAACCCTGGGTAACAAAGGAAAGGCAGGAGGCATCACAATCCCTGACTTGAAATTATACTACAAAGCTACTGTGATAAAATCAGCATGGCACTGGCAACAAAAATAGACCCAAAGACCAGTGGGACAGATCAGATGTGGACACAACTAAAAACAAACTAAGCCACCTTATATCTGATAAAAGGGCCAAAAATGTACACTGGAAGAAAGATAGCCTCCAAAGATAGACCCATGTGTATCACCATGCACTAAACTAATGTCAAAATGGATCAAAGACTTAAGTATTAAAGCAGAAACACTAAATTTACTGGAAGTTAAAGTAGATAAAAATCTTGAAGACATAGGGGTAGGCACAGTCTTCATGAACAAAACCCAAACTACAAAGGAAATACTTCAAAGAATCAACAACTGGGATCTCATCCAATTAAAAAGCTTTTGTACTTGAAAAGAAATCACTCACAGAGTGAAAAGACAACCCATAGAGTAGGAGAACATTGTAGTTATCCGTCCCTCAGATAAAGGACTTCTATCTAGAACATATAAAGAATTGAAAAAACTCAGATTCCCAAATTCAAAGACCCAATCCAAAAATGGGCATCTGAGATGAATACACATTTCTTCCCAGATAAAGAACTACAAATGGCAAATAAAGATATGAAAGAATATTCAACATCATTAGTTGTTCAAGAGATGCAAATTAAAACAACACTGAGATTTCATCTCACCCCAGTAAGAATGGTCATCATCAAGAAATCAACCAACAATAAAGTGCTGGAAGGGCTGTGGGGTAAAAGGAACTCTTCTCCACTGTTGGTGGCAATATAGACTGCTGCAACCACTTTGGAATCAGTGTGGAGATTCTTCTAAAAATTAGGACTAGAGGTCCCATTGAACCTTGTCATTCCCCTTCTGGATATTTTCCCAGAAGAATTCAAAACATCATACCACAGTGACATATGTGCACCCATGTTTATAGCAGCGCAATTTGTCATAACAAAATTTTGGAAACAACTCAAATGCCCATGAACTGAGGAGTGGGTAAGAAACATGTGGTATTTTATACAATGGAGTATTACTCAGCTATAAAGAAAGATAAACTCAAGGCTTTTATAGGTAAATGGGTGCAACTCGAGGCCATACTCATAAGTGAAATAAATCAGACGTGCATGTGTAAACACCCTTAATGTCTCCCTAGTGTAAGAACTTGAATGATTAAACAAAACTGAAAAGTACGATACATATTGTGAAAAGGAAAAACACTGCTCAATAGGAAAGAACAACTGGGATGAGGGAAAGAAGAAAAGAAAGAAAGAAGGGAAATATGTATGTATATACACACAAAATAACTAAGATAATTGTACTACTAATTTCTATTGGTTTACTGAAAGGAATAGTAATAGTTAATGTTTAATTGATAAGTCTTGTAGGCCTGCATCTAGTAATCCGAGCAACTACTTTGAAAATAACAAGAAGCGGTACAACTATTGCTGATCTCCTCTTATTTTGAAATTCTGTATCATTTTTATAGTTTTTGTGTTGTTTTGTTTTGTCTTTGTTTTTATTTTGTTTTGTTCTTTTCTCTTTAAAATAAAATTTTAAAAAATTTTGAAAAATATTCAGGGACATGGAATTTCAGTGTGAAATTTAATTTTGCTGATTTAATGTCTTTAACAATCAAAATATTTTACATTTGCTCCTTCTTGAGTTTTGGTAGGGAGTGTTTTTCTAAAAAATTTTCCAGTTTCATTTGTGGTTTCTAATTTCCTACCATTAACTTACACTGTATTTCTAATTATATTCATTTGTCACTTGTGTCCTATTTTTAATTCTTAATGATTTTCCTTTGTTGTATCCATCTTGATAGGTGTTTGCTACCTGAATGTTAGTCCTTTCAAAAAACCTAAAATTTTACTTTATCATCTGTTCCCTTAAAGTGTTTTCCTTTTAAATTGTGACATTATAGTTTATTCTTACAATGTCACATGATGTATTCTACTTTTCTCTCGATTTCCACACTTCCTGTCTTCTTTTAAAATGTTAAAGTTTTTTTCTCCTTCCATTTTTTACTTCCCTTGGTTTAGAAGTTGTATTGTCTCCCCCCTTGCTGTGAGTATTACCCTTGAAATGTTACTATGGGATGGCCTCTCATGGCCGGGATAAGTGTACTGCTCACATCCAACAGTTTATTGAAAGGAACAGTTAATGCTTTATTATTTCTTTCTTTATTTATTTTTACCAAGTTTGCACGCTTATATCTGGTCATCTGAACAACTCATTTGAAGACAACAATATGCAATGTAGCAAGCATTGCTGAATTCTTACCATCTTGTTTGGTGAAACTCTGTATCATTTATAACTTTTTTATTCTTATTTTTTATCCTCTTTAATGGTTTGATTAATCTCGCATTCTTACATCTGGTAACCTGAGCAACTCCCATGAAGATACCAATATGTAATATAACAGCCACCGCTCATCCCTATCATTTGGTTCTGAAACCCTGTATCATTCTTATTGCTCTTGCTTTGTGTTGTTTTTGCCTATGTTGTTGGCATTTTGCTATTGTTCTTTCTTTTCAATTCTCTTTAATATAAGAAGGTACTATGCATTCTTAAGTGAAAATTAATAAAAGTTAAAATTAATCAGACTCATGATCATCCTTTCAGAAACATAAAGGATTTGGGACACTTTGCCTCATCACACTCTACCCTGAATTATATGCTATTGCCAATTTCTAAGTTCTACCATTTGAAGCACACTAATTAGACATTGTAGTTAATGATTCCCTTTTGAAAGGATTGGTTTACTTTTAGTTTCTAACTTCAGTAACCATTCTGAACTCTGTCATTCAGAGTCCCCTTAAGAAATCACTTAGCTCATCATTCGGAATTTCCCTTAGCGAAGGACCGGGTGATGACAAGCCCTGCCTAAAAATATCTCTGGCTCTCAATTTGGAAAGACTCATTCAGTAATTATACAATTGTAGCTAAGTGATCATTTTCTTTGAATAATTCCAGATACTGTGTCCCTGTCTTCTAGCTTCTGCTCTTGCTGTTGGGAAATCAGCCATAGCTGTCATTCCTTTGAGGGAATCTGTCTCAGTGTGGAGCTAACGATCACACCTCCTACTACCGTGACGGCGGGGCTGAGTGTAGATTTCTTTTTCCTCACTTGGGATTTCTCGGATTTTCCTAAACCTAAGAATTGGTATCTTCATCTGTATCTTTATCTTTTGAAAAACTCCTGGCTACTAGCTCCTCACAATTTCCCTCTCCCTCATTCTCTTTCCTCGTTCCCTTTCTCCTCCTAAAGCTATCAGTAGATAGACATTAGACCTTTTGTTTATCAGCGTATTCTCCAACATACATCGCGCACTCACTGCGCACCAGGCCCTGACTTGGGTACCAGAACTGAAGCAGCAGCAAACACAGTCTGAGTCCTTCTCCCTGGCCTCAGATGACAAGGAGCTCAGGCAGGCAGTGAGCAAAGAAGCACAGCCACAGCGTGTCTGATGGTGCTAAGCATCTCAGCTTCCAGTTTCTTTTCCATGTTTTCTCGTCTCTTACTCTGCTATGCCCCTTTTATTCACTTAAGAAGTAACAAGTCATTCACTTAGGAAGTAACTGCTCAGCATCTCCTGTGATGTAATTATTTTAAGGCCCAAAACTGCTGCACTACACAGGAAGAACAAACGACTGGACAGGATGAGATGTAAAGGACATTAAGTTCATAAAGCACACATCACCATGGGAAAAAATACCACGAAGAAAGTTAACGCATGGTGAGAGATACCAGAAGTGTAAGAGCAGAGGGTGCCCTTTCATAGTGAACGGCCGGGGGAGGCCTCCAGGATAAGGTATCATTTAAAAAGCAACCTCATGCAAAAGGAAGCAAGCCACGGAGCTATCTGATAAAACGTACTTCAGAACGAGAGTAAGCAGCTAGTTCATCCTGAACAGTCTCTTCGGCAGTATTTATAGCCTACCAATGCCAATTTTAGCTACACGATTGTTTAAACTGTCTACTGACTTTCCAATATCAATTTTTATCTTGTTTATTTTGATGGTCTATATTTTAAGACTCTTTGCTCGCTTTCATGGCCTCTGAATTCTTGCTTTTATTTTAATCCCTTCTTTAATTTTTTAAAACCACAGTAAACATGTTTAGGCTGGGTGCCAAACAATTCTAACATGTGAGTTTTCTAGTACATTAGTTTTTTGTCAAAACTATACAACCGCAAATTTAGTAGTAACTTAAAACCACACACATCCTGTCACAGTTTCTGTGACTCATGTGCCTGGGCAGGACTTAGCGGCTCTTCAAGGTCTCATAAGGCTGTAAGTAATCAAGGGTGCGGGTCTGCAGTCTCCTCTACAAGCTGCATGAGGGGCAATCTGCATCCAAGTCCACGGGGCTGTTGGCAATGTTCACTTCCTTGAGGGCTCCCAGTCTTGCTGCCTGTTGCCTGGAGGCCTCTCTCATATTCTTCTTAATGACCTTCTCCACGGCATATTTCCCAACATCACAACACGCGTCTTCAATGCCGTCATGGAGTTTCGCTGTGTTATGGGTCATACTTACGGAAATGACTTTCTATCTGCTTTTCCATATTCTACTGATTTAAGAGTCACAGGTCCTACCCACTACCAGAGACCACACCAGCATAGGGAACGGGCAAGCAGAGACCGTAGCAGCGACCTGACAGATGTCTGCTACAAAATCTGGCTTTCTCATTTCCTCGCCTTGAGTCTTGCTTCAGCTTTGAGTTCAGTTTCTTTGTTACCTTATTCAAGAAAATTCTTGGAGACCTAGATAGAAGAAATACTCCTCTAGAAAAGATTTGACTTTGTGTCTCCTAGCAGCCTCAAGGAAAAAATGGTATCTAGAACATACTAAAATCACCTTTGAGCTGCCAAGAATTCAAATTTTAAACACATAAGAGGACTGTATCATTTTTATAAATTCTCAAGGAACTTTTGTTTGCCCTGCTGCCCCAAAACAGTGTCAAGACAAGCATATCTTCTGGTCTTGACTTTCTTTTTTTCTTTTTTTATCTTAAATACAGAAAATTCAAATAAAATAAAAACGGTACAGTGTTTCTGTTATAGCCTGAAGCTTTAGCCTTGACTATACAGCCTCCATGTTTGACCTAACAATCACCCCTGCTGCCCAAGACAACCATAGTTAGGCAAAACAAACAGGATCAGAATGAGGAAATGTTCCTTGAGAAACAGCTGACCCATTTCCAAGGGCACCTAACAATCCGTGGAGATGAGCAATAGCTGGCCAAGCAGGATGCCTGTAACCCCCTGCAGTTTGCAGTTTTTGCCTTTAAAAGCCCTCTGTAAATAAAGCTCCGGGTCTCAGCTCAACTCTGAAACAGGGTTTTTTTGTTTCTGTTTTTGTTTTGTTTTTTTTTTTT
>PVLD010019827.1:0-35347 GCA_004027595.1 Dinomys branickii
AAAAAAAAAAAAAAAAAAAAAAAAAAAAAATAGGGTTAGATAACATGGGCTTAGAAATCTGAAAGCTGAATTATGTAGCATCAAGTGTCTTCTAGAGTTGGGCTATGCTCATATTCCATGTTACATGGGACAAAACAGCCTGATCCTGGCCAGAAGTGTTTGAAACTAGTGGTAAACTGTCTAACTCTAATCAGATTTGCAACCAAATCCCAGTGCAGACAAACTATAGTTCAGACTGCATTAGCCTCGCCTTGCCTCTCTCTGTGTACCAGCATACTGAGGGTAGACAGGTGGAGAACTCATACTTCATGGGGCAAATGTTCTTAACACCATTGGTCTTTTGCACTCAATATTTGACAGAAAATAGAAAAATTACACAAAATGCCAAGAAATATGTATATCTGATTGAGAGAAATCAAAATATGGAGTCGGTACCAGCACACAAAGGTGACTGACTGGTGTTGATTATCACAAGTACTCTGTGATATTTTTATTCATTTTTTTAGTACTCTGTGATATTTTTATTCATTTTTTAGTGCTTGTTTGAAATACAGAACAGTGATGTTCATTTGGCGGAACTGGTTCATGCATATACCATATCTTTATTATTTTAAATCCTTTTATCTCCTCATTTTCTCTCCCTGTGAAATATTACATGTTTTCTCTTATATGAGAAGCCTAAAATATAAATGAATAAAATAAAGGAGGGAAGAGGATAGGAAAGTAGATGGTAGATTGTTGAAGATGGGGAAAGGAATCTCTATTTTTGAGAATAGCTATAATTCTTAAGATAATGATGAAAGAAAAGTATATTTACAAACCTAGAGGAATACATGAATAATCATGTGAAGAATTTAAGTAAGAAAAGAGAAATTATAAGGTGAACCAAATAAAATGCTAGAACTGAAAAGTAATATATCAGAATTAAATAATTTATTCAGTAACCTTAAAAGGATACTCAGTATGAAAATAGATCAGTAGAAATTGTCCAAGTTGAAACATAAAGGAAAAATTATTAAAGCAATGAATTATGTTAGTCATGATATTTTACACAATACAAAATGATCTAAGATAGGCATAGAGTAATTGGAGTCCCAGAAGAAGAGAAAAAGGAGATTGCAAAGGGAATTTTCTAAGATGTAACAGCCACAGTTTTCTAAAATACATGAAAGTTATCTGTCCACAGGTCCAAGAAGTAACTTGAACAATATACACCGCAAATATGAAGAACATACCAAGGTAGATCAAAATCAAACTTTGAAAATCAAAAACAAATATAAAATCTTAACAACTAGGGGTGGGGAAGAACATAACACACTTGTAAGAAGAAAAATAAGAATAACAAATGACTTCATTGTAGGACAGAATACAACAAAATACCTTTAAAACACCGAAAGAAAAAAGGATCAATTAAAATCATTTAATGGCTTAGTCACTTTCCTGCTACTGGGACACAGTAACCTACACCCACCATTAAAGGAAGAAATGTTTATTTTGTCTCATGTTCTAGATGTTTCAGTCCTTGGATGGTCAAATGCATAGTTAAAAATCCTGGGGGAGAAAAGACCTACTTATGTCCTCGCATCCAGGGACAGAGAGACAAAGAGGTAACCAGGGAGAAAGATACATTGTTTCAGACCACATCCCAGGGATCTGCCTGGTCCCACCAGGCCCCATTTTCTTACAGCAAGTCAGCTCTAAGCTGGGATAATCCATTCACCTTACAGAAGCCTTGACTGGGGGCACAGGAAGCTCTTATGAGACACCTAGATATAATCTCTAACATGTAATATATTTTAGAATATAATTTATGAGCAAAAATATCCTTAAAATATAAATCAACATAAAGACAGTTTTAGACAGACAAATGCTAATTAGTTTCCCGATGACATGCACTATGAGAAATACTACAGGAAGACCTTCAGACTAAATTAAATGATACTTGACAAACTACAGGAAGGAATAGAGAGGCAAATATTTTTCTAAAGCATTTAGAAAATGATGTTCATGTGTTTGGTTTTTATACCCACACACAATAACCAAACTTGTGCATTTTAAATATGAAGACATAAAATGAAGGAAAGATGGTCGAAGAGATCTAACATGCAGTAATAAACACAAGAACACTGGCAGAGGTATACTAGTTATACAAATAGACATGAAGAAGTACTATTAGGGATAAGGAGAGATATTTCATTTTCTCTGTATAACTAAGACCTTCTTTCAGAAATTGAGAAATGTCAGTTACTTTTCTTTCATTGCTGAGACAAAATACTAACACCCACAATTAAGGAGAGGTTCATTTAGCTTGCAGTTTTTGGAGGTTTCAGTCCATACTCAGCTGGCGCCAAGGCAGTATGGCACACGGCAGAGGGCAGCAGCTCCTGGTGGTGGAAAACAGAAAAAGCAGCAAGTGCAAGAAGGGAGGAGTTGGAAGAGCTGCAGCAGCAAGCCTCTTTCCTTTCCTTGTATTGCAGGCAGGCTACCTGCCCCAGGACGGGTGTACACTCACACCCGTGATCCCAGCATTAGAGTATGAATCAATCATAAACTCTAGTCTACCCCATGACAGCATGAGGCTTTGGACAGACATCTAGATACAAACCATAACAAAAAAATATACTTTGTATTTAAATTCTATTTTTATTAGTACATGTTTGTAGTACATAATGATTACATTCATCATGAGTATTTGGTGCATGTGCATAGCACATCTTAATTTTCTGTGCATCCTCTTCCCCTCCTTTCCCTCCCCTCCACCTTCGCCTCTCATTCCCCTTACAGGTAAAAAAATGAGTATTTAAACAGTGTTATCAACTAACATAACTATAATTGATATTTACATAGCACAGTAATCAACAGCTGAAGAATGTACATTGTTCTCAACATTGACCTGTGTTGCGCCATAAAACAGATCACAGTAAATTTCAAGGAACTGAAATCACACAGAAGGTGTTTCTGATGACATTAGAATCATTAATCATAAGATATCTAGAAGAACCCAAAAATAACTGAACATTTGGAAGGAAGAAGAGAAGAGAGGGCAGATAGGATAAATGAAGGGAGGAGAGTACACTCACCCTGACTGCACTATGAAACAATAGTAATCAGGAGAACACTTAGCGTCAGCACAGGCACAGAAACATAAAAAGTAGAAGTAAAATCATATGTACATAATCAGTTGATTTCTAACATAGGTGTCAAGTTAATCCAATGGGGGAAAAGAAAGTATTTTTATAAGTGGTACTAGAAAAACTAACTATCCATATGGAAAAAAAATCCTGAATCTCAACCGTTTCCTCTCACCATAGCAAGACTTACCTTGACATTAAGTATAAATCTCTGAGAAAATTTAAGGCTATTCAACTTATAATTAAAAAGAAGTGGGTATTAAAATATAGCCTGAGGCCTCTAACAGAAGAGGAAAAGAATGAAACATAAAGATGACAACAGTCACTCATCAACATAAATATTTTTTCTCATCAGAAGAAACTTAAAAGAAAATAAATAAGATATTAAACTTGGAGGAAAAAACCTGGGAATAAGTATATTTGACATAGAAATTGTATCCAAAATCAGTATAGAACTCTTACAGATAATTAAATGTCAAACATCCCAATAATAAAAGAGAAAACATTTTGAAGAAAAGACATAAAATGGCCAATAAACACATGGCGATGTGCAAAGGAAAACTGAAACCACAAGATATTTCCCTTTACTGGGACAGCTAAGCAGTAAACAACTAAAAATGTTAAATGTCAGTAAATCTGTGGTATCTCAGATTATGACACAGTGCTAGAGGAAGTATTAAGTGATTCTACCACTTGGCTAAACAAACAATTTCTTATAAAGGTAAATGTACATTTACCTTATGAATCAGTGTTCCCCTTTTGTAGCTTACCCAATAAAAATAACAACATAGCTCCACAAGACTTGTACAAAAGTGTCACTGCCACTGTTGAGGCCAAAGGTAAGGAGCTACTGGATCAAGGTTGTGGAACACAGAGAAACAGGAAGCATGAATTCACCTCCCCAGTGGCTGGGACTGTTCAGGCCACAGCAAGGATTAGTCAGTTAGGGACCTGTGATGGAAATGCAGAATCTATTAGAGCTGACCTGGCTTCTTTTCAGTTATAGGAGATGGAGATGATTCTGGATATTTCTAAGGTCCATCCACAGAGTGCATAGGTTCAACAACCTATGTGTAGTCTTCCTGAAGCACTTGGGTGAAAAGAACCCTAAACTAGGAATTTCAATGTCTTCATGTGTAAAATGGCAATACTATAGTGTCTTTATGGTGATAGCATTTCAATAATTAAATGAAGTAAAGCACGCAGCATGATAATTGATTATGGACTGATGTTGTTCTACCTGTTAAGGTTGCTTTCTCCTTGATTGTACCATACTTTGACATTCATTTACTTCAGTACCTTGTACAATTTTAAACCTTGTTTTGTAAAGATGTATTGACTGAAGGCCAGCATATCTCCCAGCATATATCTATCTTTAAAAATTATTGCACAGTGAGTGAGTATTCCAGGTATTTAAAGTTTGCGAGTGTAAGTACAAAATGAAAGAAATGGCAAAGACTTGATTCAGGGAAAGAGAGAGAAGGGATGGAATGGAATCAATGCTTTGCTCCAGTTCATCTCTCTTCTTAACCACCATCCAGGAGTGAGGACAAGGCCCCTGGATAGATTCCTGGGAACTGCAAGTTTCCTCCCCGCCTGTCTCTACCAAAGAGAGCCCACGCACAACTAGCTGCCCTATCAGCGCACTGTGCCCAGGAGTAAGGGCAGGGAAGTGTGAGCAGAGCTAGGCCCAGAGCTCCTGTGAGGCCACAGAGTTAGGGAATGCGAGGGCTGCTTGATCTTGTTGCTATTTTTACAGAGACTGAAATAAGTCACTCAAGGAAAACAAAAAAGACAATTTTGTACTAAGGGAAATGAAGAGTCCATGGGGGTTGTCTTCCAGTATGTCTTTGGAGGATGAGCAGTGCACTAAGTCAAACTTTCCAAGTTTCATTGCCAGTATGGTTGCTGGCTGTTTTGTTCATCCAAATGATTGGCAACAATGAGAACTTTCAGAAAGTGGTGGTCAGCTTGCTGGTGTGAATGTAGGATGGGGACCAGCTGAGACTGGAGAGTGAATGAGACAGGCGGCTCCAGGAAGGGATCCACATAAGGCCGACCGACATGAGCAGATGGGCAGATGTCAGCAGTGAGAGGCTGCACTCCCTTCCTTGTTTCCTTCGTTGTTATCAGGGAGCACATGAGATCCATGCGAGTTAGTTGAGATATAGTAAAATCCGCAGCTGTAAAGGAATGTAAAGCCTCCCTTGTATTTCGTACCTGCTTGTTTGCAAAGCTTGATTAGCACATTACAGGGAAACTTTATCTTCCTTCGTAGTGGAGCATTTTATATGTTACCACATTTAATCTTCATCTCATTCTCACATAGTCTGTGATATTATTTCAAGGTTCAGAAAGGGAATCAAAGGCACAGCAAATTTCAGTAAGTCCTTGAGGTCATACAAGCACTTTTGCAGGAGCTGAGATTACCAACAACTCTGTATGGCTCTGACACTGCTCTTCTTAGCCGCTTTGTGTGCTGCTGCTGTTTCTGCCTTTGTGGGCCCCTGTGTGTGGCTGTGACACCTGCTCACCTCACCTGTGTCCTCACCTTTATCTTTTTCACACACTGAAGCACCAAGTCACTCAAAGAAGGGATACTCTCTTTACCGCACCGTGCTTGATTGCCACAAACCAGTCATTCTCCATAATCTTTGAGGAAGAATTTCGTTTTTAACATGCACTGCCTTCTCTTTTCTTTTTAAAATTTTTTTTAAATTTTATTACTTTGTCTTTTTGAGACAGGGTCTTGCTATGCAGTTCAGGCTGGCCTTGAGCTCGCTTTGTAGCCCAGGTTGGTCTCGAACTCACAACTATCCTCCTGCCTCAGCCTTCCAAGTGCTGGGATTACAGACGTGTGCCACCATGCCTGGCTTTGTGCACTGCCTTTTAACTCTGGCCTGTGTTTGCATTTGCAGTATTTTCTCCCAGAGGACCTCCACATGACACTGCCAGGTGTACATCGATGCCTGGTCACTTGAAAATGCCCACATGCCCTATTTTTTCTCTGGCCTACATCATACTGCATCATGCTACATCATGCTGCTCTGATGCCTCACAATTCCAAGGGATCCTTTAGAGTAATTTTTATGAAGCCTTTATGCTGGCCTTGGATGAGTTTTACACTACTTCTGTACCCTCCTGTAACACTGCAAACTTCATTCCATCAAAGGGTTTTTTACTTTCTGTTGAAATTTTCCATTTACACTTCTGATTTTACATGTAGATTGCAAAGATCCTGAAGGTAGAAATCATGACCAATTTGATGTGCTATTTGCAGTATCTGGTGGGTAAGCAGAGTAAGAACAAAACACATGTATTAAAAAAGAACTTGATTTAATTTTCATTCTTTTAACAAAATTTATAGAATACCTGTGATGTACCAAGCCCTATGCTAGATTTTGAGACAGCTGAGATAAAAAATATAGTCACTGTTTTTAAATAGCTGACTCACTCACAGAGTAGCAGATATTCACAGTAAGGGTTATAGAAATGTCCTGTGCGTAAATGTGGATGGACACTCTTTACTCTGGGGTCTTGGAGGAGAACGCTGGGCAATAAGCCAATCTCTGACCCTGAGAGGATTCTAATCCATGGACCTGAGCATCCTCTTTTGCCTTACAGGGGCATCGGCAAGGCACTGCCTGGCAGTTAAGGTCATTAATTCTTACACAAGTCCTCTCCGGTACAAATCTTGGGAGGTGATCTTCAGCCAATGATTTTCTCTGTGTGCTACAATTTCATCCTTTGTAAAATACTGGGAATAAAAGTATCTTTCACAGGATTGTTGTGAGGATGAAATGCTGGTTGGTTGATGCGTTGTATTAAATAAATGCTTGCTGATAAAGGTAGTTTTTCATCACAATTAGTATTCTGGTATGTTGGGGACCACTACAAAGTGGCTCTGAGCAGGATTTAATATCAACCAATTGGATTTTCATATTTACTTGGGAGTTGTCCGAAGCTCAGGCACCTTGTCTGCAGGTGGGCAGCTGATTCATAGTAAATGAACCTCTATGAGTCACTGGTCACTGCTGAGGCCTGTGTTGGCCTGTGATGCTGACACCTCAAAGACAAGGGGACCACAGCTGCGGACATCTGGCTCCTACCCCTATTAACTTCAAGGAAACTATGGCTGCAGGCATTGCAGCCCTGCTGTGAAGGCCTTCCTGGAGATAACATATAGCGCTCCTAAATTAACATAATAATACTTGGAGGAGTCCTTGAAAGGATTCCAGAGTCCTGCCCAGATTTCTGCTCAGATTCCTGCATTTTCTTCAGTATTCCCCCTCCCTTATTTGAAAACCTAATAAAAACAGGTGACCCAGAAAAGTCTTTGGCTAATTCAGAGAATATAGAAGTTGGAAAAGAATTAGTCCCTCCTGGAAGCCCTGAAATCATATTCCATTGTCTCATTTTTTCTTTCCGCCTTTGTCTCTTCACTCACTTGAGAGATTGCAGGCCTGATCAGCCTGCAATAACTTAGGGTTTTTTAACCCGGACTTCGATACTGGTCTTGGAAAAACAGCTGTCTCTGTAATTTAGGGATGAGCTTCTTCAAAGATACTAGGATATACACTCACACCACCAGTCCTGTATTTGGTTCCTTCTTGTGCCTTGGTGATTTGTGACCTAGACACAAGAGGTGTAATAGAGACAGTGACCTCTGGCTTCTGTTGAGAACAGCATTTTAAAGAACTGAAAATTTGAGTGCAAAAAATGAAATTATTCTAGAATTCTTTGTTGAAAATGATGGAGACACTTCCTGAATCCTGAAAGCTGGAGAGAAGAAAGCAATACTTATTTTTCCCATCCTAATAGTAGGAGCATTGTCACGCTACAGTTAGAATTATGAACTAGATGAGAAAAGCAGACTGGAGAACTTTGCAGCACCTTCGATGTTCAGTGAAAGATGTGCGTCTGACAGCGCCCCCCCCCAGTTCCAATTTGCAGCCTCCTAATGCTTTCTCCTGGAATTTCTCTGAATTCCTTGTGCATTCACTGAGATTTTGGAAACAGCCAACTCCACCACATGTTCCCTTCGGGGAATTTTGGCCAACTCCTGAATAAATGGTACAACTTTTTAGTTGTAATTTCACAACCTCTTCTGTCATTCTCCCCCAGCCACTCTTGAGTCTTGAAAGTTGTATTTTTCTATCATTCAGTCAACTCCCAAATATAGAATTCCTCTACCTTTGGTTTTATATCTCCCCAGTCTGCAAGTGTATTTTACTGTATGCATGGAACTATCTGATATAACTAAGGTCTTGTTTGGAAAAAACAAGGACTCTTGATAGCAATCTCCTTTTGGTTGCCCTACTATTTCTGGTTCTGTCTTGATTTAGAGTTTGTCACAGAGCATGTGGACCCTTTGTTCTCAGGAGGAAATCCGATATTCTCAGCAGCTTGCAACACCTTCGCTGGCCACCTCCCCTTCTCTCTCCTTCTTCTCACCCTGCAGCCCCCAAGGACTGATCCCACACATTTCCCACTCTTGCTTGGCCCAGGACTGGCTCAGCTCCTACGTCCTGGCTTCCCCATCCCTCTCCTGGTGACCTCAAGCTGTAAACTGCTGTAGTATCTCTGGATTGGGCTCTTTATCTGGCCCTAAATTCTTTCCTGTTCTTACTAAGACTTTGAAGAAGAAGGAATGTTCATTTATAATGCTTGACACTCTTGCTTTTCCCTCTAGACTACTTTAGATGACATTTTTGCTTATGCTGTCAAAAAATGAAATGTCCTTTTCTCACTTGCTATAGGAGATGAGGCATCTCCCCAGAATTTGCTGGGATCAGATCCTTAGGTTGTTGCACTGTGTGAGAAATTGCTTCAGCAAAACTGGAAATGGGGTGTATATCAACACAGAGAGGAGTGGGAGGCACTGCCTGATCTTAGCACAGAATACTCCTTCCAAAATGGAATTTCTGGCATGATCTTCAAGTTCTGGAGTTTCCTTTTCTCTTTTATTCCCAGGACTGTAGGAAAGAGTGATTTCATAATATGTAGGCTTCTCACCACCAACAAATTATTGCTCTCACATGCTTTGTAACATTCTGTGATTGAAGGCTGCATAGTATACACCCTTAATGTTGGGGAAATGTGCTCAAGGACTATTGTAGGTCATCTGAACCAGCTAGGAAACTTTGTGACTAATAGTGTCTTGAGTGTGCATTCACATATGTGCAGAGCACTTCCACAGTACTCTAGACAACCATCAAAGCAGGTTCTTCTACTTTTCCTTCCAGTGCTTGGCTTTGAGTGAGTAGCTGTAATGTGGTGAGAAAAAGACCTGCCTCTCACTGTTAACATGAAATGTTAACCTGGATGCAGAAGACTTTAGCCTACAATTATTTCTTAAATACAAGGAGAACAACACCTGCTGGACAAATGCTAAGAGAATTAGAGGGAAAATCATAAGAGCGGCTTTTCAGAGTTGGCACTCAATAAATGTTAGTTATTATAAGTGCAAGAAGGGTTGTGTATGTTTCTTCACTTGAATTTACAATCATACCTTGAGGATCACGCTGCACCATGACAGGTTAAGTTCAAAGAGCTGGTTTCCAACCAAATTAGGAATGAAATAGTAATTATGACCTGATCGAGTTATAGAGCCAGAAGGCACTGACATCATGACCTAAATTCATTCTTTCCATTACATCATTCTGCAGCTTGTGGAGCTCAGTAGTGCAAATCTACTTAGCCTATACACACACATCAAGGCACATACTGTGTCCCAGGTACTGGGCTCAATATTGGCGATTCAGCTGTCAGTAAACCTAGTCCCTTCCTTCATGGCATGCTTGGGGCCTGCTTCTGTGGAGTCTGTAGAAATGTATGTGTGTGCTTCGAAATGTGGACTCTTGTGATATGTTTCACTTTTTCTTCCTTTTATAATATAAGCCGAATAGTATATAAGGCACCATAATATTATATAAAATATTTACAAAACCAAATGTAATTATGATCATTCATTTTATAGTAAAAATGATGTATAGGTTGTGAGCACTTAAGACTGTTGACAAACAGTTCAAATGTTGGGGAGGTGGAAGTATATATATATATATATATATATATATATGACTGCATATACATACGTATAGATGTATAAAATTGTATAATACATACATATTTGTACATGTGTTTCAGGGTTAACATGATAAGTAATACATTTTGTCTGAATATTTTGCTTTCTTCATGCATGCATAAATTAGTTTTATTTACCTTTGTAAATGGCCACTTCCTAAACAGGATTCTACACACATACCCTTGATTTATAGTAGTTATGAGGAACCCTGTGACTCTGACTTGAAGAGCTAGAGTCCATGATTGTTACTTGTCCTGAAGGCCTTGGTGTAGGTATGCTCCTGGGGAAATTCATGGAGAAAGTTTCTGTGATGGTGACCTCCAGATGGTTGAATAGCTGTATTAGCAGAGTCATTTGGGCAGTTTTGCACAATTATATTTTGTGATAAAATTTTGGAATGTGAAATGGTCATTGTTTCTCAAAGTTCCTTTACTTAGATACAGAGCAAGAATTCACGGAGACCCACAGTTTCATTGGGAAAATGAAATATGTACATTTGAGCTGTTACAGTAAACATACATGGCTTTTGCTTCTTCCCAGACATGGATTTGAAGCAAGGCATTCTGCTAGAGAGGAAACTCAGCAGGGCTTCCTTAAGATACACTTTGATTGTGATCCAAGGAAGAACTGAGAGATTAAAACATTTCCCGGGTAATTTACTGCTTCCTGCATTTTTAAAGGTTACTTTATGTCTTAATGGTTAGTGATAATTTATATATGTCATGGCAGAAAGAAGCACGGCCAGGGATTTTCTCTGCTTCTGAGAATCCTGGTTGATTTAAAAGAGGAGATGCTATCTCAGGCTGCTCCAAAGGGAGCCAAGACCTGTGGGCTTCAGGCAGCAGGCAAATCTGTTCGTAGATGCTGACAGGTTTTACAGGCAGCATTTTTCTGACTTCTTGATTAAGATCAGAATAAGAATATAGTTAATAAAGAGCATAATAAGAAGACAGACAGGACAGGAAGAACAGGAGAATAAAGTAGAATTGCTACTGTATGTGAAATGCTGAGATTAACATCAGCAGTTAATAATACCAGGGCTTCTGTAATTTGCAGACTGTGTATTGATTACTCAGCAATTGTGTTTTGAGGTTATGTGTGAACCATTGTGCTGGGCACTGGGAGGTTAAAAAGATAAGGCAGGTTCAGCCCTGTGTGATGCAGTTGGCAAACTCTCCGATGGACATTTTTATTGCCAAAAACAAAAGAAAGTATCCAAGGACATTAAATGTGACAGAGAAACATAAAGAAAAATAGCATAAAAACAAAACCTAAGAGTATGTTAAATTTAGAGATTGGGAATCCGAGATGGAGGAAGAGCAATATCAAAAGAATTTTACAGGATATGTGGATTTGGTAAATAGATATGGAAAAGAAAAATCATTCTAATAATATACCATGAACAAATCAGTGGATATGGGACATATATAGAAAGCCCACCAAAAGTATATACACACTTCAAGAAAAGTGAAATAGTATGGTGTAACTCTTATACGGGGGACCCTACGGGATGTTTCTTATAGCAAACCTGCTACTCTGCCGACCCTTAGAGAAGAAACAGAAAATGCACGTGTAGTAATCACAATGACCAAGAATATCTAAGCAGCAGTTCACCATTCTCATAAATGTGTGGAAGTGAATGGTCATGACTTTGAGCACCTCCTATAATTGTACAGGCCAAAAGTAACTTGTATTAATCTAATGATGCCACAATACACTTAGTATTAAAATATTAATACAAGTTTTTCTTTTCCTGAATTGTGTATACATTTTTTGTGGACTCTTTTTATATTTACAGGTTCTGTCTGGAGAAAGTGGAGTAGTGAGTAGCTGGAGTGAAAGATGCTTTGTGCAGAGCATGTCACGGAGAGACTGGATTATCATTAGTGGGCTTCATTGTCAGGGTGTAGGTGTGTGTTAGTACCAGTTCAGACTATGACATAGCCTGATGAATACTGGTTGTGAGTTTATCTCCAGTTCTGTTCCATCTCTTCATGCTGCCATCCATAGTTCATTCTAGGGTGAACTTTTCTATATTGTAGAATAGATTCTAAGAAACCTGAAACGATCTCTAGTCCATGAGAAGGACTATTTACTGCTGAAAAGGCTGGGCCACATGCCATGTTGGGGAGGATACCTGGCTTTCTACATGAATCTTGCTCCAGAGGGGACATCTTTTGGTGATGTTCATCTTTCCCATCTGTGGGTTTCAAAATCTTTTCATTTAGTTGCTAGACATAATGTCTCCTGAACCATGGTCTTCTTCCAGCTCTAATTTTTGTTGCTGTTTTTCTACAAAGATGTAAGTTGAGCAGCTTTTTAAGCCTGAAGAATATAGCAGTAGCTGAAGTTTCATATTTTATCTTGACCTTTGGATTAAACATTCTTTTGGCTGGTATTATTCAAATTTGATATGGAAAGGCAAACTTGTCCAACTATTCTTTTCTTGTAAATGTGATTTTTATGTAAGTATGATGTGTATGTGTGTGTGTTATGGGTTTAACCCAGGGTCTTGAACATAGGAACGTAGTAGGTAAACACTTTACTACTGAACCACCTCCCCAACCCTGTATGTAATTCCTACCAAGAAAAGAAAATTCTCAAATATTTGTGTAAACAAATAGCTGATAGGAATTTTAGGTTTATTTACATTTTGGAAATCTTACCAGGGGAAACAGTATCCTGTAGTTATTAAATCTAATAGCTATATTTGGAATTTCTTACAAAAATCAGGCATTTACAATAAATGTTGCTGTGGAATGTTGGCTGGTTCCTATATAGTTGTGAGGTTATTTAGCTTCATCTTGAAACTAGCAGAGCATTAAAATAGGGAAGTACATGAACATTTTACCCTGCAGCTTAGATTCCTTTTATTTTAGGAAGGAAAGGTAAAAAGGTTGGAATACAGTAGTATAACATAACATGATGCAGTATAACATAGAATGGCCACATGTTTAATGCCTCACAAATGGAACTTCAGAAAACCACAGTAGCCCTTAAATGGTGCATTGCAAATATAAAAACATGATCCAATCCTGAAAGCATTCCTGCTGGGTGGCTGGATGTTCCTGCCTATTAGGCCTTATTTTTCTCAGGAGTAAATCAGCTCTTGTACAGCCTTTTATAGAGTGAGGCATAAATTGTTCCATTATGCTTGGGAAAATATGGGGAAGGAGCTAAGTGTTTCAGCAAATTTTTACACTAATTGATTCAGTAAGGCAGAGCCAAGAGAGGGAGAAGTTTTATTTGTGGCCCTTTGATTTGGGTGACAAAGTTTGCAGCTAAGGCGTAGAGCAGGAATTACAAATTGTTATTTGCCTGTCTTCCTTACTCAACTGAGGTTGCTTAAAGAATACAACTCAGGAGCTTTCTGATCATCTTCCTTAGGGGCAAGCAGTTTGATGTAGTATAGGGAAAGAATGCTTACAGTAAACACACAGTGACACACACACACACACACACACACACACACATGCACACACACTCCTGTCTGTGATGACCAGTACAGACATGAGACATAGAGGTCCATGAATAATTATTTATACAGTTGAAAAGAAAAAAAAATTACTTTTGTAGTAGGAAGAATAATGACAAAATGAATAAGTTAGAAGTGTAAGCAAACAAGCTCAAATTAAGTAAGAAGAAATTCCTCGTTTATGAAATGAAGTATTTCTCAATACCTGTTAGCTTCTATATAATGTTCTATTTAAAATGTATTCTTAACAAGAATAAAATAAATAAATAAAATGTGTTCATATGTAGCAAGCCCCTATTTTTGTACTGGAATGAAGCTTTGTGAAATTGAAGATTTTTGTAGTTCAACAAAGAGAGAAACAGGTTCTAGAAATTAAGTACAAAAGGCCATCAGGTTGGTCTTCAGGGAGTAGAGTAAGGGATGATGGCATTGTCTCTTGGGAATTTTATATGCTACAACTGGCCCATTATATTAAAGAAAAGTTTTACTGAGTGGCATTGAGTTGAAATTTCATGCTAGCTTTCATGTCACCCATCTTGGGGACAAGCATCTCAACACAGTGCAGAGAAAAACTGCTGGGGCCTTGGAAATCATTACATTTATCATTCTGGGGTATAGGCTACA
Organism: Dinomys branickii; assembly: GCA_004027595.1. NCBI lineage: Eukaryota > Metazoa > Chordata > Mammalia > Rodentia > Dinomyidae > Dinomys > Dinomys branickii. Next base: position 14,315 of record PVLD010019827.1, read on the forward strand.
GTCATAGCTTAGATTACATTTGTGTGTGTGTGTGCCTTGACAATTTGACTTCTTAAGACTACATACTAAATATGCAAAATGATAGCAAATTAAGGAAAATGAATTGCATTTTCCTCTTACTGATATTGGCTTACAACATCAAAGAACAGTTTTGATATTTTGACTGGTGCGATATTTCGCCATCACTTTCTTGTCTCTGCTTTCATCCATGCTGCTGGCTTATGACTGGTGCCTTGAAAGTGCATGTGTGCTTTAAACACAGATTTTACACTTTAAATTGAGACCCTAATCTCAGTTTTAGAGTTGGGAATTTCTGAGATAACTTTGCTTTGTAAAAAATGAGGTCACTCAAATGGTGGACAATTAATCCCAAGTGCTTTAATTGTCATCTAAAAACATAAAGGATAAAGTGTGCCATTTCCTTTTTATCTTTTTCTTTGGCTTTGTTTTAGAAAAAATAATTTCTTATCAATTCTGCTGACATTGTGTGAGTCTAAATCTTAAGAGTGGATGCTATCAGTTTTAGTATATTCACTAAAGTTAAACTATCTACTTTGAGTAGGAGAGGGGAGCTTTCCTGGCATTTAAACCAAACAGAATCTTAGCAAAATTTATAATAAATCTAGTTGGTTATTGCATTTTTAAAATGCTTTCCATTGTAGTGATTGCTGTTAGTGTACTCTCTTTTTTATATTTTTTTTAACTGAAGTACAAAATATGGCACAGAATTGGAAGAAAGTAGAATTCATTCATTTGAGTCTGTTGCTTTTTCTGCTAGTTCCGCTGGAGGTCACAGATAAGGAAATTTATCTAATTTTGGTATTCTTTAGGTAAAAATCTAAATATGTTCCTTTTGAAATATATTATAAGGAAATGCTAAATATTCATTTCAAGATTTTAATTTCTGAGTTTCAGATGGAAGAGTATGAAGTCATGACTTATAAGGGAAGGACATGCCTTTGCAGATTTAAAAGCTGAAGATGTCCCTGGTTCAGAACAACAACAAAAGAAACAACTCTGGGTCATCTAATATGCTTTGGAAATGCCTTTCAGCACAGAGTATGTACTGAGTAATGCAGGGAATGAACAGCTGGACCTGCAACAGGGGGATAGTCTCTCCCTTTATAAAGCACCCCTACCCCATAGTGTAGACCCACAGAGCAACGTGTTTCTATCTCCATCCTTGAATTGGTTTTATTGCATTGAATTTTCCCATCTATCCATTCATCATTTCACTCAGACTCTGATATCTTCAGTCAAGGGCAGTGCATTATTACCCCAAGAAAAAATACATATAACAACACAAAATACATATAACAACACTTTCAACTAACCTTTTTGCTACTAGATTATTTTCTCTTTCTCCCATTTTGCAATATACAACACCACAGTGATTCATTTCAAATAAAACTTTTTTTCCTTGTAAAACATTCTTGATATAATAATAAACTGATACTTTGTGATTCAATTACATTACTATTTTACATGTGCTGTCTTAATGAATGCTTATGATAATTATCCGAATGTATTCCTGTATCCATTTCACAGGTGTGGATACTTGTGTTTGGAAAGATCAGTGGTTCTTCCAAGATCAGACAGCCAGTAAGCAAATCCAAAACATTGGAGCCCAAAGTCTGTGTCTGTGCACCGTGCCATATTTTAAATTATTTCTTATTGGTGGGATTAATAGATCAAAATTAAGATCATATGTAAATTTGCAAATACATAAATATGGCAAAATGGGAGATTATAGGATGTTCTGTGCTAAAAGGAACATGATATGCTGCCATAGTTTTTCTGTCAAAGCTTTGATCCTTCATTTCTTTAGCATGGACAAGCATGACTTTTTGTTTTCCTAAGAAGATGTCTGCATACTGGTTGACCCGGATGATCACATGGTATCTCACTACCGCAGATCCTCCTCAACTTCAAGTTCTAATATATCTCCTTGACTGGAAGTAGAGCTGAGTAAAATCTGGTTACTGATAGGTGACATCAAGATTACCTAGGGAGTCCAAAACACCTCACTCTTATTGCACTAAAGCTGTGTTGTAGGCTTGGCTGGTGCATCACTGACTCATAGCATGTATGTGAGTCTTTTGATAAGCAACGTGGTGCTGCTTAATGACAGCTATGGACACAACTTTGGAACACAAATATCAGGGTGTCTCACGTAATGAAGCAAAGAAAGAACTATTGGCTCCCAAGGTACCTGTTGACCAGTGTGGACCCTCCTAAGTTAATCACAGTATAACCTGGAAGGAAGATAGGCCCAAGGCCTGCATATGCACTGCTTCTTTAGATTTGACAAATCTCTCACAAATATGGCAGGTATAATATCACATATGTGTTAATGATACCAGAAGAAATATTGTCCTTGGCATAGACCAAAAATCTGTGTTAGCCTCTTGGAGTACGTAATCGTGTTCCTATATAAAATTAATCTTCTGTATAGAAGTTTCTGTTTTCTTCATCTATAATATAAGAAGGCTAAGATAAATTAATCTGAACAAATTTCTTCCCATTTTCGTGTTGGCATATGAAATATTCTAGCATAATGTTTAAGAGCTGGTGGTTCTGATTTAGGCAGAAGTATGTTCAAATCTTTACAGTTTACTAGGTTTGTGTCTTTGGCTGTCTAAAGGAACATCGTGAATATCAGTTTCAATTCTATGAAATGTAATCCATACTTTATTGTGTAAGGTTTTTCTTTGTATGTGGAGCTAAGTATGCAGTACACAGTGGGTCCATGGAAAATGAGAATATGATAATGATGAGGCTGTGACTCTACTTCTCTGCTTAGTTATTTTTTTCTTTTCTGGGACAAAATGCCCAACACCCACAAGGTTAAGGGAGGAAAAGTTTATTCACCTCACAGTCTGTAGAGTTTTGAGGTTGTGGTTACCTGGTTCCAAGGCAAGGTACTGTGGCAGAGAAACAGCTCATGTGTGGCAGATAGAGGTAGGGAAGCAGCAAGCAGGAGCAGCGGCAGCAGCTTGCCTTCTTTCTGTTCATTTATAACCCTTCCAGGCTATAAACCTATTGCTTGGTGCCACCCTCACCAGGGTGGAACTTCCCTTATCCACACCTATTCGTACTTCCAGTATCACATGCCCTGATCTAGCATCACAGACCCTAGACCTACCAATCTTCCAAAAGTCCCACTTAGGAGTACATGAGGCTTTAAGGGGATATCTGAATAGAAGTCATAACATTCTGTCCCTGCACCCCAAAGACTCATGCACATGTCTTTATGCATTAGCAACTCTAAGAGGTGCTGAAAACCTAACACTTCAGCATGGCTGAAAAGTCTAAGCCTGCCTTAGTTTATTTTCTTATTACTGAGACAAGCATGATTCCTGACACCCAAACACCTCACAGCTTGTGGAGGTTTCAGTCTATAATGAGCTGGCTCCAAGGCTGAGTAGCACAAGGTAGAGGCACATCACAGAAGACAAACAGTTCATGGTGGGCAGAAACCAGCAAAGCAGCAAACAGCAGGCAGCAAACGACAACAGCAGCCTTCTTTCTGTCCTTTATATTCTATCCTAGCACCCTTAATCCTAGAATTGCACAGTGATCAATACCAACATTACATCCTTGATCCTAGCATCCCATACTCTAGATCCCATTACCTCTGAAAAGCCCTTCCTGTGACTGCCTAAAGTTTGTGAGGACATCTAGATAAAAACCATAACAAAGTCCAAAGTCTCCTCTGAGATTTAAGGCAAACTCTTAGCTGCAAGGCTCTGTATAAATGAAAATAAAGTTAAACATTTCCAACATACAATGACACAAAATAAACATCTCCATTACAAAAGGTACAACTAGGGGATTGAAAGGAATTCAAACAAAGCAAACTCACAATCCAGCAGGGGGAAACACTAAGCCCTATATTTCCATCTGGATAATCTGTGGCAAGATATGAACTCCAAAAGGCTTGAGTGTCTCCATGCCTAAAGCCCTGCTGGTGGTGGTCACACCCACAACTTCTCTCTTGGGCTGGCTCTGCTTTCTTCTTGTAGCATTCATCAGATAATCTACATTCCTGGCTTCTCCAACCATGTGTAGTCTCCATTTTACTTTTGGCTTCACATGTGTAGGTTTACACTGCCTAACCTTCCAGACCTTCTTCTGAAATCTAGGTGGAAGCCTTCCTGACCTCACATCTTTTGCATTCTACATGCACCTAAAACCTGCACCATGTGGATGATGCTAAGGTCTGCCACCAGCTAGAGCAGAAGCCAGGCTTCCTCCCTTCTTAGTTGTAGGGTTTGATTGCCTGGTTTGCTGGGCATGATGAAACCTGAGGAATGAATTCCCTCAGCCACTGTCATTCTGGAACATAGTGTCTTGGGGCTTTATTCTCAAAACAAAGTCTTCGATTTTTGCAGTTTTGAGGCAGCAGAAGGTGGTGCCCTCTTGATTCCTGTAATGTCCTCAGACCATCTTTTCTACTATCCTATTCATTTTCAGCAACCAAGTTCTCCTTTGCTCCATCTTTGCAGTGTGAAACTTTAAAGGAACTTCCTTACTGGCCAAACTCAAAACATTTTAAATCATTCTGCTAGGTTCTTTGTTCTTGATGTTCACTCTAAATCTGGCTAAAAACCCCCAGCAGTAGCTATACCACAACCCTAATATTAGATTTTCTTGAAATTTCTTCTGCCAGATTAGTCCACTGCCCTCAGTCTCAGTGTCAGGCAATCTCTGAGCAAGAGAAAAATGCAGACAAATTTTCTGTTAAGAGTCCAAAAGCCAGTGCTGTTCTTGTTCATAACTGAAACCTCCTGAGCCTAGTCTTTACCAGATATATTTCTGCCAGCATACTGTTAATTCTGAGCTCTGACCAGAGCCTCTTAACAAGTTTAGTTTACAGCATCCTAGGACTTCTTTTTCAGTCAGCATCTCTAAACCTTTCCAAATTCTTCCTGCAAGCCACCTCCAAAGGCTCCTGAACCACATGGTCAGGTACAGTCATAGAAAAGACTCCACTTCTGTAGTAGCAAAATCCATCTTAGTTACTTTTTTCGTTGCTGGGACAAAACACTCAACACCCACAAGTTAGGAAAGGTTTATTTACCTCACGGTTTTCAGAGCCTTCAACCCATTATCAGCTAGCTCCAAGGTAGAGCACCATGGCAGAGAGACATGAAAAAGGATAAGCAGTCCAAGGTCTGGTAGAAAGAAGCCAGAAAGCAGCAGCAAGTCTGCCTTCCTTCTGTCTTTTGTATCTCACCCAGGCTACAAGCCTATTGATAGGTGCCCAGGGTGGGGTTTCCATTATCCACACCCATTCTTAATCACAGTATCATGTGCCTAATCCAGCATCACACATCTGAGGTCCAGCCACACCTCAACCCTGCCCCCATGAGTGCATGAGGCTTTGGGGGACATCTAGACAACAAATGATAATTTTCTCCCATGAATGTATTACAAAATGTCATATGAGATGTCCCAGGTCATTATATTCCATGGTCTGTCCATGTACTTCTTTCCCAGGGCTTCCTTTCCATAGTGCCACTAATTGAGTGGCTTCAAATAGAAATTTATTCCCAAGTTCTAAGGAATATATATATATATATATGTTAAACCCAGATTTTGGTAGGGTTGGTTGCTTTTACAATTTCTGAGGTACAATTAGCTCCATGTTTCTTCCCTTGCTTCTGGAGTTTGGTGGAAATCCTTTGCGTTTCTATACACATGGTTACATCTCTCAAACTGTGAATCTGTCCTTATATGGCTTTCTTCCCTCTATATATCTGAGTCCTTCTATGTCATTATTATGAAGATTTCAATTATTAGATTCAGAGAAAGGGATTTATCCTAATTTCAGCAGTCTGGCTGTAGCATTGAGCTCTTCTAAGAATGCAGAGTTGTTTCAATGCACTCTACACTTCTGGTAACAGCATTGTCCCCAGGATGAATGACAAATCTCAGCACCAACACCATTCCCTTTTAAATCACTGAGCAGGATCCCTTAATAGCAAATCCATTAGTATCATAGTATCCTGCTCTGGACTACAATTTCACTAGCAAGTGTGAATTCTGTGGGAGTAGTTCCTAAAATCTCAAGATATACAGTCTTCACAAGGGTGCCAAAGAACTGTGATATTTAGGAAGGGCTCTGGGCTAAGAAAAACATCTTTTCTAGGAGACTTCAAGTTTTCTCCCTCCCCAAACACATGAATTAATGATCCCATATGTGAGTTGTAGGGCCAGCAGATGATGATGTCTGACAAGCTATCTTCAATTTATTTTCTCTTGTGTCCAATACACTTGAAAAATAATATTTTTTGTTGTCTGAATTGGAAATTTTGTCCTACAATTAATGTCAAGTTTGCCAAATTCCTACTGTTTTCTTCTGTCATAGATATATCTGGAATGTTGTCTGGAAATCTAACTTCATATTCTTCTAAGGTTTATTTCCTTTCTGAGTATTTTTGTATCTCCAGTTACCTCCCTATTTGTTTATGCAATCTTATGATTGTAGTAATGCCCTTTCTAGATACTAAAATCTGTGGGTTTTTTTTCTATCTACCTATCTACTTTTCATGTGTCCTCTATCTTCAATAGCATGAAATCTCTGAGTAAGGATTTTATAAGCCAAAATAGTTAATGAAAATATTGAAATAGTAAAAATAAAGAATAATGGTACATTTGTTTCCAGGAGTAGTAACTCCTCTTGAGTGTAATTTTCTCATTTTTAAAACTTTTGTCCATATTATTCTTCAACACTTACATTTCATTAACCTTTTATTCCCTATTAGATTTTATTCATCCTAATATTTAATTTATTTTTTCACCGTGTCTCTTTAGATTTCTTCCCCTCTCCGATTATCTCACTCTTTTCTTTTTTCCTTTTTCCTTGCTTCCTTCTTTTCTTTCATGATTCAAAAAGACTCAAGATTCGGAAGAAGACAAGGAAGAAGGAGAAGAAGGAGAAGGAGAAGGAGAAGGAGAAGGAGAAGGAGAAGGAGAAGGAGAAGGAGAAGGAGAAGGAGAAAACAGACGGGAAGAGGAATGAGGAGGAAGGGGAGAAGGAAACAAAGAAGAAAGCAAGAGATCAAAGACGTGAAAGGACCAGAAATCAAGTGTAAACTAGCAAGATGGGATGATGGAATCAGAAAAGATATAACTGCAATCTCTAATATTAATGGGGTGTATACTTGGCTTTACATTTTTCTCTGGTATATAACAAACAGGAACTGTGGATAGTTTCAAGATGTACTTTGTCCCTAATATAAAGTCATGGCATTTGCCTAACAAAATAATAAAATGAATAAAATTTGAGATTCATGTGTATTAGTCGCTTTTGACCCCTGTTACAAAATGTCTGAGTTAATTACAAAAAGAAAATGTTTATTTTGACTCACAGTTTTAGAGTTTCCAGCACATTACTGAGTCTCTCCGTTGCTTTGGCTCTCTAGTAGGGTTCCTGAGGGCCATGATGGAGATCCTGTGGTAGACCAGAAGTACTTATGTCATGAACTAGGAACTGGGTGTCTGGGATGTCAAAATCCCCAAGAGGCACCCCTAGAGGCCTGGACCTCTCACAGTGCCTTATTCCCTGAGGGTTTACCTTCTCCTTACAGTGCCAACCTGGGGACTAGCCCATTGACAATGGGCTTTGGAGGACACTTCTCCAAACCATAGCATAAGGTATGGATTTCCTTTGTTTTTTTTTTTTTTTTTTTCTGAGACAGGATCTCCCTATGTAGTTCAGGCTGGCCTGAACTCATAGAGATCCTCCTGCCTCAACCTTCTGAGTATTACAGGCAAGGTAATACAGGCAAGCACCACCATGCCCAGCACGGATCTTTTAATTTACTAACTAACCCTGAATTAGCTTTCAACTAACTGGTAATTAAGATGTAATAATTCAATTCAATGGGAAGAGTGAAGCTGAATTTCACAGAGCTGTTAGCCACTCTGCAAAGCTGCATCCCAAGCTCTGCCCCAGTGGTGAGAACACAATGTCTGCAGCCCAAGTCCAGTGTTTCTGCCACCTGTACATCGCATGACCTCAGAAGGTCCTCTCATTTCTGTTCTCCACAAGGGAATCATGAAGAAAAACCCTTACATGCACACAAGTATTACTACTTGTTACTAATTACATGACATCCCAATCTCAGACATAAAATTTGAGATTCAAAACATAACATTCATACCATTTAACATTGTTAAAATGTTTACTTCTATTTTGTTCATTTAGTATTTTAATCTTTAAGAAAACCCGAAACTGTTTTTAATGATCAATGATTTTTATTTTCTGTTTTTCAGGTCACATTTTCTGTTGGCATATGTTAAAAATACACATGGAGGGCATCAACTACAACAACTCAATATTCTGTTGGATTACTTTTAAGGAAAAAAGGGAATAAAAACCTTAAAACAACACCTGCTCTTCAACAGAATTTGACCTGACCCCTTTCTCTTTTTCTTGTTATTATAAACATCGAGCTCTTTAAGTGAGAGCTGTTTAAAGGATTGAGGGCTGTGAGTGTTCCTTCCTACTTCCCAGATGCACTGGGAGATGGATGGGCTTTTTGATCTTTATTTTATGAGTGCCTGATAAATTGCCTCTGGCACCTGGCAACTGAAATTTCACTATCTGAAAACGAACCCTCATGTCAAACACTGTGACCAGCCTCAGCCTCTCAGTGGAGGGCTGTATCTCTGGGCCAGGGATGGCTTCTGCTTCCTGGATAGGTCCTACCAACACACTCAGCAGGGTACATACTTTTAATTGCAGAGGGAAGAGAGGATTGTTACAGGCTTTACATGATATGCAAAGATGTGTTTTATGAAGGATTTCATCATAGCTCTCATTCTAGGATTCTTGAACAGATTAAATAAAGATTTAATTGTCTAGTGTGAAAAAAAAACCTGCTGGTAATAGGCTAAAGATTTGCAAGCCCAGGTCAGGAGCTGTTCCTCACCCCTCTCAGCCTGTGCGTTCATACAAGAGGAATGCAGGTGGTCTTTCTTTAGAGGCAGAAGAACCATAAACAAAGTCATCAGCTGAGACTGTTATCATCTCTCAGTTAATGTCTTATCTAGAGGTACAATTAAATTAATTCAATCCCAAGGAAGTGCACAATTTTTCTCTATTTATAGAGATGGAAAGGCATGTTAAATTTTAAAGATATCTTTACTTTTAAGGAGACAAAAATAAGAATGACACGAACACCCTCATTTCATGTTGTTTCTTAAAAGTTAAAGAGGCCAATGAAAGCAATAACAAAATGTGAAACACTCTGAAACTTCCCATTTGTGTCCACTCCGACAGCATAGACATGGCCCTCAGCATGAGAGGCATCTGGGTCTACAGCAAGGTACTCTTCGTCAGTCTTCCCGCTCTTGCATGGTCTTCTATCCATTTCCATTTAGAAATAGTCATTACAGGGCTGGGGATATAGCTCAGTGGAATAAGCGCTTGCCTAGCAAGCGCAGAGTCCTGAGTTCGATCCCCAGTACCACAAAAAAAAAAAAAAAGAAAGAAATAGTCATTACCCAGGGGACACAGTGTGCTTCCACTGACTCTTGCCCCAAGTTTGGAGGAGACTGCTGTGAATCCTGTAAAGTTCATTTTGGGTGTGGCTTTATTACCTTCCAAGATATCCTACAGTGGGCTAATACTGCATCTGGATGGATCTGGGTTTGGACGGGTTTACATTTTGTGTAAATTTTCCTTTTCTCTCTTCTCCTCCTCTCCCCTCCCCTTCTTTTCCTGTCTTCCAACATCCAGTAAGAGGTTTCTGTTGGGTCTGGTCATCTGAACCACATTAACTTTGTGGTGAAAACACCAGTGCCCTATCTAGGCCACTTATTTACTTACTGACCTAGCAGCATTTTACTATTTATTTATTAAGCGAATGTTATTACCCTCAGCTTGGAGCACAGAGAAGCAAATCTGTCTATCTTGTCCTCAAGGAGCTCCAGATCTTCTGTGAGAAATAAACGTGTACACACAAACAAGGAAATACAGCCTTTGTCACTTCTTTCTTAGAAATTTGTATTTAGAAGAATGAGGTGGCAGAAATTGAGGGAAATTTTGAGCTGACAAGGTGACATATGCAACAAGTGCTGAAACTGAGAGTGCCCGCGGTTATGTGGGCAAGCCTGGTCAGACAATCCAGACAGAGAGGCCGGAACAGCCCCAAACTAGCAAGATGCGGGAGGTGGAGGAAACAAGAGGCAGCTCAACGATGGAGCTGGCCATGGACCTGTGGGAGCCTGTGTGCTCACAAGGAGGGAAGATGCATCAGCTTTGCAGAGTGTAGGTGCTGGGGTTAAAATTTATAAGTAGAAATGGAAAAAGAGAAGTAAAGGAAAAGCAAAATGCAGAAGTTGTGCAGCTTTTCTTTAAAAGTGCAATGCAAGATATTTAAAAATAAAAGTTAGTTTGCAATAGAAATTATTCTATCATCAGTATCCCTCTAGGATTAGAAAAGTCCTCGTGCCTGTCTTATGTCAAAGCCCCTTAACACTAAAGTTAAATCCTTTCTCATAGCCTTAGCAGAGTGTCAGTTCAATATTTTTAATTTTCCAAGCAATGATTATAGAAATATAATTTTAAAGATGAAATTCCAGGATGAAGTCAAGGCTTTGAGTTAGGGTCAGAAAACCAATAATGAACTTGACCTTGAAGGCTGGGACTCCTGTTGGCCTTGGCTAACAAAACAAAACAGCAGGCAGGTGGGGAAAAGCATGTGAAAGACAGCAGGAGGCAGGTGGCATGGCCACCACACTCTGTGGTTGCAGATTCAGGCCATTGTTAATCCATTCAGGGGTCTTAGTTCCCCTATTGCATATTTAGGAATGTTTCAGGTATGTTTATTTCATGAAACTAATGTCCAGGCACATAGGAGTTCTGTGTCTTTGCCTACCCAGTTAGCCCCACACCTAGCACATAGCTAAATCCAAATTCATTGAATGAATGAATGAATGAATGAGCACTAGGACATGTATACATACTCTTAGTTCTGTGAGTCAGTTGCTTCTGAAAAGTGTAACTCAATTTCTTTTGAAGATGAGCAGTTGCACTGCTTATTCTGAATATTCTTCTTAGAAGGGGCAGTGTGAAGTGTAGCACCACAGAGTGATATGCCTACATCATACAGCCTGGTTTAAATCTTTGCTTTGGGCTGATACAAAGCCTTTGTATGCTTCATTTTCTTCATATATGAAACATGGAAATTTCTTTTCTTCTTCTTTGTCCCAACCCTAGCCCTTGAGAATGCACTGTCCTTCATAGGACAAAGACCAAGATGGGATCTTCCTGTGCCTGGACCCTCTGAGGGGCAGGAGGAGATGGATCATTTCCAGGGGCTTCAAAGGAGTCCAAGAATGGAGATTCAGGGGGAGGTTTCTGAGGCTGCCTGGGCAGATCCTGCAGGGCCCCATTACATTCAGAAGAAACCAGAGTTTGGTGGCTTCATTGCCAAATAGTTCCAGGTTTGAGAGGATCAGCACCAAGCCACATGGTTTGCTACAGATTTGCACCCAGTAGGTTGCAATGTGGGCCCTGGAGAGCTCTGCTGTCCCATGCACCGCTGATGTACATGCTGTGGCTGGCCCTCTCAAACTTGGAACCACTCAGCATTGAAGTCACCAAACCTTGGTTTCCTCTGAATGTTATCTGAATTAACTGACCACAATTGAAATGTGAGGAATATTTCCTCATGAATTGTTATTGTCAGCTATCTCAAACTGATGGAATCTTAGTGTACCGAGAGAGTTGAGTTTATTTGTCAGGACACAGAACTACTTGAGTTATTTTTATGAGGATAAATTCATGAGGAGCATAATGATGTGTCATTGCACATCAATAATTGATAAATGTTATGCAGATGATTGGTTTAAAAAGTTCAGATCCCTAGGCTATGTACTGGATCTCTCAAATGTGCCATCTATCTCAGAGATAAGAAATCTTCAGTCTATTGTTTGTATTGCCTTTTACAGCATTGACAAGAAACTACACTTTAACAGCTATGTTTTTGTGTTTATAAAAATGAGGAATGCTTGTAAAAGTAAGTATGGGTTTGGGAAATAATAGGCTTAAAAAGAGTGAAATTGCTACACCCAGCCCTGTCTCTGGTTTTCTTTCCTTTTTGTCTCTGTGGGTCAGAAAATTGAAGCAGTTAGGGGTAAGCAGTCCCCTATTGTGCTGAGCGGAATAGCAGGCATTTTATCCTCTTTGTGTTGTTGATAGTTAACCTGGGTCTTGAACTCAGGAGCCCTTCAGAAACTATTTGTTGAATGATTGGAATGTCCGCAAAATCTGCTGACATGTGGGGTCCTTGGCTAAGTAACTGGAAGGTCATGGTGCAATACAATGCAGTATTTACAAAGCTCACTCCCTGGTGTAGTCAGGAACAAAGATAGAAAAAGTCAGCAGCTATGACTGCCACTGACTGCATCTTTCCATCAGCCAAGCAAAGGGTTCAGTGAGATATCTCACAGACACACACACACACACACACACACACACACACACACGCATAAATGGGAGGTGGGGTGCAGGTGTGTATATGTGAATGCATGTGCAATGTGGGTCAGAAGTGCATAATATGTGTGCAAACACAAAAATGTCTTACTGTGGTCAGGAAGGCACTGGGGACTCAGCTTGTTTTGTACTGCCACTTTCCCTCAGAAAACAGAAGCAGGAACATCTGCAGCGCGTCAGGAAATGAACACGTTTGGGTATGTCTGGTTTTGATGTCGTTAAATGACCAATGGATTAAAGTAAGTGAGAGCATCAGAGTGTGGCTGTCTCTGCTGAACAGATAAACTGGGTGGGCTGTGAGACGGTGCTGTCTAGCCAGGTTGGGAGTGGATGAGCTGCTTCTGACGAGAAGTAGTTGAAAAATAGTCCCACTGTAATTGTTTTCTTGTCTATATTATCAGGACTTGTGGGAGAAGAGAGTTTTAGATAACAAAAGTGACATAACCCATGTGCCTAAGAAGCCCCTGTCAAAAGGCATGTGATGCTTCTTTAGGTAAGTAACATTTCATTTGGTAAAAATCACTCCTAGAGAGTCTGGGAGAACCAACAGGAAGGTGCTGTGAAGACTCTCACTACGAGACTGGTGGAGTGTGGTTTAATCAACAGTATTGCAAACAGCAACACACAGAAATGAAAAGCTCACCAAAGCCCAGCTTTTGCTGTCGTTCTTTTAAGGACTTTTCAGTACCACTTGAGGATCCAGTATTTTTCAATTTTTGAACTTCTTAGATGATCTTTCCAGGAATAGGGTTCCTCACAGAGGAGGCTTGTTGAGGTTAGCTTTCTGGAATCTCTATCAGAATCTGTTTTCTTACCTGTAAGGTGAAGATAGTATACATATCAAATGGAATTTTGAGGTTTAACGGTTTTAAGAAAAGTAAAAATTTTGATAAAAAATTTATTCAAATGTGAGGAAACTTTTTTGTTCTGTGGTGTTTCATAGAAAAACAGTTTTGTAAAATTTTAAACAAGAGTTGCTGTTACAAACCTAAGCTTCAGTCTGCTCCTGTGTGTTGTTACCAACAAACCTCCTAGCCAGAGGTGGATGCTGCTGTTGTGAATAGACAGAGGTGAATTCGCAGAGTGGAGCATGTGCCTGATGGATGAGCAATGTTCCAGGAAAGCTACAACCCCATTACCACTCCCTGAATTGCTGACAAGCTGCTATTAACATTCACTGGTAGACTGTCCTCAGTTTTGAAAATGACATACACGGCTTCAGAAATACAGAGTCAGAAAAAATATGTATTCACACTTCGGCAGTTTGCTCTACTAATCAATGTGTGGAAGCAAATGGCCACTGCTGTGAGCACCTCTTGTAATTGTCGAGGCCAAAGGTAACTTGTATTCATCTCATGACATCTCAGTAAATTTAGTATTGAAATATTTATACAAGTTTTTCTTTTCCTGATGTATACATGCATTTGGCAGATGTCATATGTAAATAGTTTGTTAATTAAATATCAAAAAGAAAATTTAAAAATGAAAATATTGACATGTACCTTCTAAATGGAAAAGAATCAAGGAAATTACCCAATATCTCCTAGCTTGTTTTCATTATTACATGGGCATTCCCACAAATGCTCACCTCCATAAAGGACCATGGTCATTTGTCTCTGTGATTCTGTACTAATTTCCACTATTTGGTTTTTTCTCTGAGACCCTGTTTAGGCACAGCCCCAGAAGCAGGTGCATTAACTTCGTGGAGGGTGTGGACTTAGAAACTTTGCAATCCATCAGTGTAGCGTCCATGAAGAAAGACTCTTGCAAAGAGGTAGCAGCAAATTTTCAACTCTTGCTGCTGGGTATTGTCAGGTGACTTATCTCTGTGATCCTCAGTTTTCTCATTTGTAAAACTACTGTGCTGTGTACTTTTTGGGTGAAGTCAAACTTGTATGCTCCATTATTAGACTGTTTCTCTAGGTATCAGCATAGATATAGACATGACATGCAGTAAATTATAAGTTAAACTTATATATTATTAAAATTATGGAATATTTACCTGCTGCTTTACAGTTTCAAAATATTTTCTCAAACACTAGCCTAATCAATCCCATGAGGCAGAGCAGTAAAACTTTTATTAAATGACAGTACATTTGCTTAAACAACAAATCTCTTTACTTTTGGTGCAATCATCTTTTATGTCATCTTTTACTTATTAGTGCAAATGGATTACTTTTGGGGCCATCAAAATCCAGATTTGATGGAATATATTATATAAATAACCTCTGAGTAAATGTAGTTTGTTACTGAAAAGGAAGCTATGGATGTGAATTGGTATTGTTTAAGCCCAAGAACCAGTCACAGAACTTCACTTGTGGCATAACAGGTCTTTCCAGGGAGGCTACAAGGACCTAGTAGTGCAAAGTGGAGAAGGAAGGGGCGGGCTGTGGAAGGGAGAGGGTTGTTGGGAGACAGCTTGCTAAGTCCTGTTCCCCAACCTCCGCCACTCTACCTGGGAATTTAAAGCCTAATTTTAAACCTGTGTGAGGCAGTGTTCCACCTGGGTATTTGTGCCTTTTGTCTTCTGTCCCTAAATCTCTGTTACCCCATGATTCAAGTGCAGTGCAGTCTCAGGCCTTGAACCTGGATGCATTTCAGACCTGGAGACTGTGAGATGAGTTTCTGTGTGTTGAGTTCAAGTAGAGTGCAGGGTTCTTGGAATCCAGCTTCGGTGCACCCCATCCTGTAACTATGATATATGATAAAAACAAAATTAGCAGCCAAACTTGACTGTGTTCAAAGCAAGGTGCGAGTGGAAGGATGGGATGGAGAGTAAGTCCTGATGGATTAATGGGTCATGATAAGTGTTTTATTATAAGAGCATGTGAATGATTAGATAATTCTTACTTCCAAGAGGAGAATTTAAATATTTCTGCCTGGCTTGTTACCAAAGTAAATATATCACTTAAGTACCTAGCAAATAGTCAAATCTTTATGTGCAAAATTAAAGAATAAGAAAGGTATTTTTTCTTGTAAATAGTCAGTACCTAATTTACTCACTGCTTACTTTTTAAATAATATTTACTGCTAGCTGACCCACTTTGTTAATAAAAAATGACGTTTTCACTAAAGTATGAAGATATGCTATTGAAAATGTATCCATTCAATAAAATGGATTGAAGACTTTTCTAACCAGTTGAGTTGTTAGTAGAAAGCAAACATTTGATGAAATAGTTTTCAAAAGTTTGTTACACTTGTCTGAGTATCCCAGGCCAATTCTCATCTTACACCCACGCAATTCCCACGGAGTACAGCACGTGCCAATTTGAGGGCAGAAACCAAGAACGATGTCCATTTGAGCTAATTTTATTTTTGATGTTCTGAGGTCAAACTGTCTTGGACCTCTTTCTAAATCTAATCCATATTCTTGTAAAGGCCTGGAAGCCAAGAGGGTATTGACTTCAGCTGGGGGAAAACATCATTAACTTAATTTTAAAATGTGGTGCAAATTCCTCTTATACCTGGATCAGTCACTGGATTTACTGGTTTTCACTTTATTCTTTCTTGTCATTTTCAGACAGAATTATTATAATTTTTTTTATTCTGATCACATTTTAATGCATTGCATGATATTTTTCTTCTAAAACAATTCAGGCCTTTAAAATTACTATTGGAAAGTTTTGTGCAGAGTACAACTGGGAACATCTTTTTGTCTTTTGAATCAACCAAATCAAGATGCATTTAAGAATTTATAGTATAGAGTTTTTGAAATGAGCTAGCAGGTTTTGAAAGTCTGAGTGACTCTAAACCCTGAATTATTTTAAAGGTGGCAATAATAGTGCCCATATGTGCGTTCTCATTACTGAAATACTAAATGAGCTGGGTGCAGCGGCACACACCTATAATCCCAGCACACTGGGAGGCTGAAACAGGAAGATCACAAGTTAGAGCCACCCTGGGCAATTTAGTGACTTAGGGAGAACTTGTCTAAAAAAAAAATCCCCCAAAACTCCTGGGTTCCATTCCTAGTACTGAAAAAAAATTCTAATTGACAGACTGATGCTACTTTGTTTAGCCTAATTAGCTCAGCACATAGTAGGTAGGGAGTATTTAACAGACACTGCTTCATTTTTGTACATCAACAAATTCCGTTTGATAAATAGTTTTAGTTTATAACCATTTTTCTGGGCTTGCCAAAGCTAAACTTTTATAGTTTGCTTTTTGTTAACTAGAAATGTGATGAAGGAGAGTCTGGATTTATGCAAAATCCACAGCTGTTTCAGTGTCAAGGCTAAAGCTTCTATAGGAAAGTTTTGTTTGTCCTAAGTGCAAAGATTTGCAGCATTAATTTAATTGGCATTTATCTAAACCAAACCAAGTCATGGAGAATGAATATTTCTATCCAAATTTTCTGGATATATAAAGGATAGGACAAACCAATAATGTGAATACTAGAATTTTCTTTCGCATGCTTTTGGATTTTCCTGTTTTTGTATAAAGTTAATCTTACAAAAATTATTTAAATAATGTCCATTCTTAACATTAGAACTTTCTTATACATTACACAGTGCATCATCAAGATCTGATTTTCTTTTCTTAGAAAAATTGGATACCTGACTTCCCAATTGTTCTGTGATGAAAATAGAGATGTGCATTGTTTTAAATTTACATTCCCTGGAGCTGGAACCTGTATCATATAGGAAGGGTTTTCCCTGTTTGGAGTCTATCTGGAAGAGCTCTGTGGGGTATTGTAAGAAACACTAATTGGAAAAACGTGGGGCCCCTCTACAGGGTGCAGATCACAAATGGGTAAAAGAGGGCAGAGGAGGAGTGGGGTGAGGTTTCTAGTGGGGCTGGGGTGGTTATTTAACATGGGGCTCCTGTGAAAAGTCCTTGCTAAAGGATGATTCTAGTGAGATGAACTGGAAGATTGGCCTGGGCTGAAGGCTTCATTAATTTTACTTTCTGTTCTTTCCTCAAAGAATGATAGGATATCTTTGCATGTAAGACTAGTCAACGCTTGGATTTGGAAAGGGCTAATTGAAGAGACTATTCAGTTGGAAAGAATATTCCTCCTTGAAGGAAAAGAAAATCATAAGATTTTAGGATAAGATAAAATCCAGATGAAGTTCTATGGAAGCATAATCAAGTTTAAGTACTGATTCTTCAACAAGGAAACAATAAAAAGTCACTCCTTTTACCAGAGAATAAATACATGTCATGTGTTCCACTTTTAGTGGGATTTGGTATCTAATTTTGATATAGTTTACACATAAGTAAGGGAAAGAAAACACATGCTTATTTGGCCCATACTATTATGCACTGTGCTAGCCACTGTGTCAATGTCATTCTATTTCATTATTACAGTGACCTTGTGATTTACAGGGATGGAGGTAGAGAGATTTGGCCAATTTTGTGAAGAAAAGAAGAAAGGGTTTAAAAGCTAAAAATGTGGCTGACAGTTACACTGGTGGTAATTGTCAGAACCATGATTTAAATTTAAGATTGTTTGAATCCTAAACAATTCTAAAGTTTGGGTGGATACTCATGAAAAAGACGGCTTAATGGCTTCAGTGATCCTCACAAGTGAGATCTGCTCTCGGTGAGGTCACATGTCATCTCTCTCCAACTGGGTGCTCCTTTAGTACATTCACAAAAGGCAGAAAGTGCACTGTCTCATCTGCAAGATCAGCAGTAGGAGTAGAAGATAACAAAGTTGCAAAGAAAAGTGATAGAAATTGGGGGTGTTTAAATGATCATTTGTGTGTTTATAAAATTTAATGCCATAAACCTGCTGTGCATGATCAACTTGTGTCTTTCAAAGCTTACCTGGATGAATGGAACCTCCCAGAGGATTATGAACAGAGAAGGCCTCTGGTACCACTTTGAGGAGAGCTTGAACCACACACATGACTTAAAAGAAAATTCCTCTAAAATAAATACTTATCACAAATTCCTTACACTGGAAAATGATTTGCTACCTTGCATAGTAATTTTCACTTACTTTCCTGTCAGCCAGATTCCTCATTGGTAGGTTAACTGATCTACCACATATAAAGACTTCCACTTGCATTCCCTCTGTACCTTCTCTCACTATTATTCTGTGTGATTGTAGCTTACCCACTCAGGTGCCCTTTATTTCTCCTCCAAGTGATTCATATTTATGTACTTACATATGTGTACATGAAGGTAAAGAATTATAATTGGCTAAGATTCCCTTGAGTGTGTAGAATTTCTGTTCCATTCTCTTTACTTAAATGTTCAATGTTTAGAGATAAAAATTCACTTAGTTTTTAACTTTGCAAAGTAAAACAGTAGTTACTGTAAATTACCTATTGTTATGGCTGCTCAAGTGCCCAGGAGAATGTCTGATATATTCTACCAGGTAAAGGATCCATGACAAATTGAATTTAATTTCACATTCTCTATGGTCCTTTTTACATTTCACATTCTCTGATTTGTAGATTCAGTGATTTAATGTGTGCCCCATTATGACTATAGGAATTGTGCTGTTTTAGTAAAGGGATGTGGCAGTGAAATTATGCTCTCCCTGCTTTGCCTACTAATAAAAGAAAAAGGATAAGAACATATAAATAAATAGGAATAGTGGACTGGGTGGTGTGAAGAGTGCCGTGAACCAAAATAAAGTACTGTGCAGGCTGTAGGGATGGGAGGTCCTGCCCTTGGGTAGCATGGGCAAAGCAAACTTTCTCGAGAAGGTAAGTAGATGAACTGGAGCCAGACATGTGCCCAGAAGGCGAGCATTGAAGGCAGTCAACAACAAGAACCGAAGCTGAGTGGTTGCAAGGCCCCAGGAATGACAAGGTACACCGAGCAGAGGACAAAGGAGGTGAAGAGAAGAAACTTAAGAGTGGAGAGAAATAACTGTCAAAAAGTTTGGAGGATGATGGTAGGAACTCAGCAGGCCACTAGAGGATCTGACCATAGGAGGATCAGGATCAGGACACCACATGCCCCAAAGAGTCAACTCTACATTATTACAAGATAGAACTTAGATATAAGGATCTCTGCAGACACTTTTTTTTTAGGCTTCAGGTATTTTTTTTTTTTATTTTAAAAAATAAAAGCACAAAAACATATTAACAAACAGACACAAATTAGCATAAGAAATAGTACAATCAAAGCTGATTTACAGACAAGGTGACATGGACTCAACAATGGTTGTTGCTTTACCTATTGATATCTTTGAAGTGTATATACATGAACACAGATACAGACATGCGAAATTGGTCAAACAATTAATCATCTCAACAACAGAAAAACACAAAAAACAGAAAACAAAAGACAAAAAAATAAAATAAACAAAATAATAATAAAAAAATTAAAACCAACAATAATTGCTGCTTTGCATATCGATATCTTCGAAGTGTGTGATCAGATTAACGCATACAGACATACAAGATTGATCAAATAACCCGTCATCAATTATTCCTTAGCATTAATTTATATAATACACTAGTAGAACCATGTTAGCCCTCCGGCACATATGTATATACATATATACATACGTATATATACATACATATATACATACATACATATATACTCCTATCTCTTCAAGATTTTTACCTACTTTCTCTTCCAATAGCTTTTGAGTTTCTGTTTTAATGTTGAGGTCTGTGATCCATTTTGACCTGAGTTTGGTGCATGGTGATAGACTGGGGTCTATTTTCAGTTTTCGGCAAGAGGCAAGCCAGTTTCTCCAGCACCATTTATTAAACAGGCCTTCTTTTTTCCAGTGGGTTTGGTTGACCCCTTTGTCAAATATTAGGTAGCTGAGTGGGTTTTTCGTTATGGTTGCATCTTCCAGTCTGTTCCATTGATCCTCAGGTCTGTTTTTTAGCCAGTATCAGGTTGATTTTATTACAGTAGCTTTGTAGTATAATTTCAGATCAGGGATTGTGATTCCACCTGACTTGTCCTTATTGTTCAGGGTTGCTTTTGGTTTTCTGGGTCTCTTCTGGTTCCAGATGAATTTGAGGCATATTTTCTCTAGATCTGTGACGTATGCTAACGGTAGTTTAATAGGAATTGCATTGAATCTGTACAATAATTTTGGTAGTATGGCCATTTTTACAATGTTAGTTCTTCCTAACCATGAGCAGGGTATGTTTTTCCATTTATTGAGATCCTCTTCGATCTCCTTTTTCAGAGTACTGTAGTTTTCACTGAATAAATCTTTCCCATTCTTTGTTAGGTTGATTCCTAAGTATTTCAGTTTCTTGGTTGCTCTTGTAAAGGGTATGGTTTCCTCGATTTCTCTCTCAGTCTGTTTGTTGTTCGTGCATAGGAATGCTATTGATTTTTGGGTGTTGACTTTGTATCCAGGTACGCTGCTGAATTTGTCAATTAATTCCAGTAGTTTTCTTGTGGAGTTTTTGGGGTCCTCCATGTATAGTATCATGTCATCTGCAAATAGTGATAGTTTGACTTCTTCCTTTCCTATCCTTATTCCTTTTATTTCTCTCTCTTGTCTGATTGCTCTGGCTAGTGCTTCCAGAACTATGTTGAATAGGAGTGGTGACAATGGACATCCTTGTCTTGTTCCTGACTTTAAA
>PVLD010019828.1:0-35322 GCA_004027595.1 Dinomys branickii
TGAGCCACTATACCTGGCTTAGAGTACTGTGCCTTTTTTTTTCCCTCTTCATGTTACAGTTTTAGGAGGCATTTTAGTCATAAGATACTGAATAACATTTTCCTTTGAAGCTGCCTTAGTGTAGTATTTCACTGTGTACCATTTAACTTTCTGTCCCTTCACCTTTTTTTTCTTTTTAAGGGGTTACGGGAGCCAGCTCCTTTTTCAGATGAAATCGAGGTTGACTTTAGTAAGCCCTATGTCAGGGTAACTCTGGAAGAAGCCAGCAGAGGAACTCCTTGTAAGTAATACCTACATCATTATTTTGTTGTTTTACTGTGGTTTTAGCATTCCATTGTATTTATCAAGTACATGCCTGCTCTTTATCTACTTGCATCAGCTTACTTGGAAGGGCAGGTAAAGGTGAGTTGTGTTTGACCTGATATTCTGTTTGGGAGGGGAACTGTCTATTCTCTAGAAAATGTTTTCCTCTTCCTCGTACACTTGTTCTCTGAGCTGTCATCATAGCTATGAGATACAGTGGAGCAGAAACAGTGAGACAGTGGTCTCACTGGTTACGATCTAGCACATAGTTATTTGAGTGGTTGGCATTGAATCCAAGACCTCATGCCCTAGAGCCTTCTGAGCTACACCATGGCCTCATGATCTTGTCTAATAACATGTCAATCCATCTGCAGTTTCTACAGCCACCCGAGTTCTCACTGTGTCAGTTTGCCATGAGACTGGCTGACAGAGGACAAGACCATGGAAGATGGGAGACATACATTACTTTATTTTAGCTTTGCTGATACGTTAAGTTTCCAGATTTTGTGTGTGTGTGTGAGACAGCGTCTTGCTGTGCAGTTCAGGCTGACATTGGATTCACTGTGTAGCCCACACTGACCTCAAATTCATAGTGATCTTCCTGCCTCAGCCTCCCAAATGCTGGGATTAAAGGTGTGGGCCATTACACGCACCTCCAGATCTTTTAAAAGACTTGGTTTATGATTTTCAGTGCATATACTCTATTTGTATGGTTCGTGTATGTCCTTATTAATTAATAGCTTAGGCAACATAAATTGTTAATGTGTATTCTGGCTATGTTTCCCCTTTGAAGCAGTTGGTCTTAGGGATCACCAAAATAGAAACTCCCATAAGCATTTTTTTAATGAATGCAAAGTCCTTTAGGCAACTGTTCTTTGCTGTAAATTCTCCCTCTCTCTCTGTTTCTCTCTGCCTTTCTCTCCTTTTTCAGTCTTCGAATACTATGGTAAATGTTCTCTCTCTAAACACAGAGCTGATCTTAAACCTGGGCAAATGCCAGGGAATAAGAGGCTATTATAGCCGCAAATGTATACATTTCCAATATATATATACAATATATTTGTGATTTCTTTTAGATTATTTCTTAAGGCTGTTTGTTATGGCTGAGGAGTAGTAAAATTGAATAAAAATGATGCCAGATGGTTTCAGGCCAGGGATCCCACGGCCCTTCACTTGTGTCTTGGTGTGTGGATTATGGTTTGAGGGTCCGCAGAAAAAGAGGCCAGTACCAGAGAATGCTTTCCTTTTGCAGAAGTGTTTGGCAGTAGTGAGCGTTGATCATAGCCTTCCGACTCAGGATGTGACCTTTGAGTTTGGCCCCTTATTTGAGAAACTGGCTGGCGAGTGGGGGCAGGGAAAAGTGAAAACAAGAGCAGAGGCTCTAGCGAGGAAGTGGCGGAGTGGTCAGGTCAGATGTCAGATGCCGGCAGACAGCACAGGTCCACCTTCAGATGTGATGATAGGGCCTGTTGGAGGCCAGAACTTCCTATGTGCTAATGACACGTCAGAATTCAGTTCCTCCTTCGGCCCAGTCACAGTGGTCAGCTGCCCGCCCTGGTGCCCATTCACCCCCATACCATCTGTGTACATAAAGATGGAAATAGGAGCTGGGCATGGTGGCGCATGCCTGTGATCCCAGCACTCGGGGAGGCTGAGGCAGGAGGGTCATTGCAAGTTCAAGGCCAGCCTGGGATACACAGTGAGTTCAAGGCCAGCCTGAACTGCATAGCGAGACCCTGTCTTTAAAAAAAAAAAAGGATGGAAATAGGGGTAGTGTGCTGTGGGCGCAGCTCAGCATCTGCAAGGCCCTGGGTTCAGTCCCTTCACTGAAATGCAAAATATGTGTAGTGTTTCCAAGTTTTGAAGCTTATAATTAATAAGCAACAATCTAAATGTTTAAAATTTTGGGACATTTTAATTGTATAAGCAACTCACTTTTGGGGTTATCTGCTTTATAATCTCTTCACTATACACATGAAAAGAAAAAAAGTTTCCACAGAAACCTAAGTGAAGGCTGCCCTAAAACAGAAGAGAAAATGAGGGACAGAACTGAAGCTAAGAGCTAGATCCTTCCGCCTTCGGGTTCTGGAGTGGTGCTGCTCTGTATAGACTCTGACGGACACAGTGGGAGGCCCTCTGTGAGGTCACTGCATCCTAGGCGGGACAAAGAGCTGCAAATTACCCTACGAGGTTTGCCAGCCTCCTGCAACCTCTTGCTTTTCTCTTCCCTCTGCTTCTGTCTGTTCTGCATTAAATAACGAAGTAGTGGGCTGTACTCATGCCAGTGCCGGACGAGGCATAAACCAGTAATGAACTACCCAGCCAGACTGGATGTCAGTCCTGAAACTGCTTGGGGGGGCCGGTGGTGTGTGCTCCCTACCAGGCTGTCTCTGGGGAAGTTTGGGGGGCTGGGAAGGGTGATTTGTATATTCTAGAATGAAATTCTCTATCCAGACAAGAAAACAGACATGAAATTAGTGCTGGGAATCGTTTAGAAGATAAAAAGTAAAGCAGCTTGACTCAAAGGACGAGAAGGAGTCGGAAGGATAGGAGAAATCTGTCCAGGACAGCTTGTTTCCGTAATAGGATCTGGGACATCGATCAAGAGAGACAATAAATTAAAGCCCAGGCTGGCTCCGCCTGAAGGGAGTCATCTGGCTACTTAGCCAGCAGTAGGGCAACCGCCTAATTTAAATTTATAACCCAGTCAGGATAGCTTTATGAGTGACTGGGGCTTGTTCTTAATAATATGCTGAGGCAGCAGTTGCCTGCCAAGGGCTGTCCGGGTCAGTAGCGGCTGTTGAAAGAACAGCCTGCTCTTGCTTCACCGCAGACTAATTCAACAGTGCTCCCTTCTGGCCACATCGGGAATATTCCAGCTGGGTTTACAGAGACTTGGGGTTAAGTCTGAGGACGCTGAGATGCCAGAGGCTGGGGAAACATGGAAGAAGATGACATGTCTGAGGTTGGTGCTACAAAGAGCTCAGTGATGCCCGGGACACCGTAGGGCAGGTGAGCTGCTCGGGCAGCAGCGTCTTGTGCTCTCACCACGGTCTAGCAATGAGTTCCTGAGCCAAACTTCCCCATCTTACTTTCCCTGCCGATCCTCTGCCTAATAGCAGGAAGGAATATTAACAAAATAGTCTTAATTTCTGTACCCATCCTTTGTCTTTTCAAGGAAAGTGAGACCAGAGCCCCTCTGTACTTGCTTGGGAAAAATGGGAATATGTTCATGATTTCTAGGATATAGAAGAGGGTTGTGTTACTCGGATTTTGTTTTATCTCACAGGAAAGAATACTGAGGCTTAGAGGTTAGGGTTGCGGGGAGAGGAAGCTTGGGCTGAACTCTGTGCCTCTCAAACCCATCGGAGGGCGGGTGCAGCCCGGTGGGAGGCTGCGTAGAGCAAGCCTGGGCCTGCTCTTAGCCGCCAGCATGAAAAGGAAACACAATTGCTCAGTTTTTCATTGCATTAAGGTATTTATTTAAAAAACTCAGTTCCTTATTATAAAATTTGGACACCTCTATGGCCTGACATTTGGGGAGTACAGCAAGGACACGGAGTGCAGTGTCTCCACAGCCACCCAGCGCTGTCCCTCTTCCAGGCTGCCAGGAGAACCGTTTCTCACCAGTATCTAGGAGATGTACTTTGCATGTCTTCCCACCTTGAGGTGGATGTGGGTTGTTGGTTTGCTGCTGAAATTGAGGCTGTTGCCAGACCTCTGCTATTGCAAGCACTGCTGCTATGAATGGCGCACATATTTACAAATATGTCTGTGAGGTAGGTTCCTCAACTGGGCATAGCTAGACCACAGCATATAAACATTTGTCTTCTGATAAATACTACCTAATTTCTCTTTTAAAAGTTAGTAATGTTTTTATCAACAGTGTATAATATAGCCTTTTCCACTGCATGTTTATGGATGCGGTGGAAAAGTCGAAAATCTGTGAGAGCCATTCCTGCTCCTTGGTCTGAGGCCCTAAAGACGGGGGTGGAGCAGGGGTGGCTGAGGGGCTCCAGCATTCTTTCCCATAGGGTAGAGGTGCTTCTGCTGCACAGCGAAATAGCTTTTCCTGCAGGCACACGGCGGAAGTAAGTGTGCCCCTTCGTCTTGGCCCCTGAAGCAAGATGCCGGTGTGTCCATGTTATTCTCAGCGTGCTTGCTCGGTTTCAGAAGTAGTCTTGTACTCTGGGAGATAATCTTCTGGGCTCTTGTTCAGAGGTCACTGCCTCCAAAAATAAAAATCGACAGTCAGAACTTCTGATGTTCAGATACTTAGTATGTTACCCTGTACTGAACAAATGTAACGGTGTAATTACTACAAAGGAGAAACGCTGAAAGGAGCTCTTAGCACAGAGCAGGTGCTGCAGGTGACTCTGAGCTCGACACCATGCACGGACACCTGCTCTTTGGAGGCTCAGCCTCCTCCTGCTCCGTGGGTCGCACCTCATTCCCTGGGCAGTAGCAGGTCTCTTTTCAGGCTTTGGTTATTAGTAATCAAGGCAGTTTAGAAATGAGACGTCATGGCAGCCAGAGTTTGATTACTCTGCAAGCATAATCGAAGGCTCGGAAACGAAGGTGAAATGCTGAGGATCAGGTCTGATAGCCATTGAGTAACTCTTCCTTTTCACGTCAAAAGTAACTTTAAGGAAAAGCTGTTCTACATTTTTTTCTTAGCTGATATAAGCCAGCTGCAAAGAGTAAGTGCAGATGTCACAGGTCCTTGTAGTCAAGGACGTCTGTGATGTAGCTCCGGGTGACCCAGAGAAGCCCTGGAGAGGAGCGTGTCGCACGAACCGTCACACAGCCGAGTTTATCTTGTTCAGACGTGGTCGTGAGCAGATGTGTGCTGATCAGTCCTGTCATTTGGATCAGGTGAGCGACCTGTGCGAGTTTATGCAGATGGAATATTTGACTTGTTTCACTCTGGTCATGCCCGGGCTCTGATGCAAGCGAAGAACCTCTTCCCTAATACGTACCTCATTGTGGGAGGTAAGCAGGGCCTGGAAGAAGGTCCAGTCTCTTTCTCTCCCTCCTTTCCATAGGACCTGAGTACACCGGTCCTTTTTTCTATTGTTGTTTATTTGTTTTGCTTTTGGTTTTTTGAGACACGGTTTTGCTATGTTACTCATGATGGCCTTTAACTCACCATGGAGCTCAGGCTGGCCTCAAACTCATGATCCTCCTGCCTCAGCCTCTCAAGTGCTGGGATTACAGGTGTACCTTGTTTCCATTTTTAAGTGGTAGAGTTGTCACCGCCTCATGTGAAGTCTGTGATGCGCTCCAACTGCAGCCTGGGTTGCAGAGCTGCAAGCTCCCTGACCCAAGACATCTGCCTTGAACTCTGAACACACTGAAGCACAAGGGTGTGCCAAGTCACTGCCCTGCCGCGCTCTAGACCAGTCTGATAAAAAAAGAAAGCATTTTCTAGAAATCTTGATGGATGCAGAAATGCGTAGCAGGTTCCTTTCAGAGGCAGAGACCTGAGTCCCTGCCGTACCCTTGCTTCTCCAAGGGATGAATATGCCCTATTTACTGACGCCGCTCCCGGAGGAGGAGCTGGATCCAGAAGCTCTTCCTTGGTACTGAGCAGCAGCCAGGAGGTCTTTACTTGAGGCGGGGCAGAGAGTCGCGGGTCTGGGAAGGGGGGAAGGGGCAGGTTGGTGGCTGCAGCGTGTCAGCGAAGGGCCTGGGCTCACGGGTCTCCCCGTGCTGGCCCCAGTCTGCAGCGACGAGCTGACGCACAACTTCAAAGGCTTCACGGTGATGAACGAGAACGAGCGCTACGACGCAGTGCAGCACTGCCGCTACGTGGATGAGGTGGTGAGGAACGCGCCCTGGACGCTGACCCCCGAGTTCCTGGCGGAGCACCGGGTGAGAGCCAGCTTGCGTGCCCACCCCAGTCCCTCGGCCCCTCGGCTCTCCTACTGCAGGCCCTACGCTTCCGCCAGCTCTCTTGTGTCTCCCCTGGGTTTACAGAGACCCTTGCATGAAATTACTGCAGTGTCCGTGCCCCTGACATCTGTGGAGCCTGACGCTTACGAGCACTTTCACAGAGCGGACCCATGCTAATCCTGTGGGACTGTATTCTTTCCACTTTCCCGAGGGTCAAGACCCAGAGGGAAAAGGAGCCTGCAGCAGGTGCCGCCGTCAGCAGTGCTGGGACGGCCGCTTCAGTTATGTGATGTTGCCCGGCCTGATAGCCTGAAGCTCTTGAGGGTCCCCGTAGCCCTGCCGTGAGCTCATGAAGTTCGCTGTCTGGGAAACAAAGCGGGTTAACATAACTTCTGTTGCCTTAAATGTCCTTTTAGGGCTCTGATTTTGGTCTAGAAACTGGGGTCGAGAAGCCAGGACATCTCTTACTGGTACTCAGCAGTGAGTTTATTATAAAGCCCCTCCCCTCCTCCGGTTTCTCCCACATACGTACATACGGGTTTGCTACCGGAGGTGAGGAGGCCCACACGCTTGCGGAACTGGTGCGCACAGTTGGTTCTCTGCAGAGCTGTGTGGCGGTTGCCGGCGAATTGCTCAGGGAGGGAGGAAAGAACAAAGGTTGGCAAAGAGCTCTTAAAGCAGTGCCTGGTAGGCCTGTATGTAATTATTGTAACTGTAACATCAGGACAGGGCCTCTGTCGCCCTCCAGCCTTTGTGCATCAGCACTTAGCTGTCAGTGGCTCATGGACTGAAGGGCAAGGTCATTCCCAGCAGTGCCCACGGCCGGGAAGTCTGAGACAGACTCCCAGCTTCCCCTCCCGTTAGTAGCTGTGTATCTCAGCTGTGAGTCTCCTTGCCCGCGCTCTGCTGTGCTGCCCATGTATCCTGATGGGTGCTTGCGGGTATCTGGGCTGTTAGCTAGAGTCTCAGATATCCCTCACACGGCAGGACCTCTGGAGGTTGGTACATTGCTAATGTCATGATTACGTGAGCATGTGAGAGGCTAGGACCTCTACTGGAAGTACATAAGTGAGGGGTAGCATGCCTCTAAAGAGTGTCCGAGACCAGCCTGGGCTGCAAAGTGGGCTCAGGGGCAGCCTGAACTGCAGAGCGAGACCCTGACTCAAAAAGACAAAAAAAAAAAAAAAAAAAAGATTATTGATCCAGGGCCATTAGCCTCATCCCGAGTTTGAGAAGCGTATTGGCAGCACCCTGAGATCCTGAGGCCTGAAAGGGCTTTTATAGCTGGGGCTTTTACACTGTGCTTCTCAGTAGTGTAGATATAGCTCTTCCAGGAAAAGGGCTGCTCTTGCTATTCTTATATTCCTCCTCTTCTCTCAAACCGGGAGAAGCCAGTTAACACAGAAGTGGCCTTTTTCGTAGTTGTAGAAGCTGTTAGTTGACCCAGCCTCATCGGCCTGGGAGGACAAGGAAATCTCCCTGGGCTCTCCCCACTGACTAGCAAGCCAGAAACTGCTGTGTCACCCAGCGTGGCCTGGGTGCACAGAGGGTTAGCGCGCTCCTGACAAGCCAGGAGGAATACCTAGAGATGTGCCAGCTGACTTCGTGTTTCTAATCTACAAATAATTCGGTGGGTGGTTTGTGAATGGATCATTAGGACTTAGCAGCAGAGAGAGGGGCAGAGAAAAAGCCCTGGCCTGTGCGTCTTGGTCTTTTTCTGGCCCTAAGAACAGGTCTGCGGTCTTTCATCCGGTGTTCTCCTGGGTTGTAAGTGATGTTTCCTTGTCCTCAGATTGATTTCGTAGCCCACGATGACATCCCGTACTCTTCTGCTGGGAGCGATGACGTCTATAAGCACATCAAGGCGGCAGGTGAGCAGGTGTCTGGGCAGCCCCAGGTCTGGCTGTGCTGCCCCTCCACAGAGGACAGTGTCACTGAGAAATCTCTCAGGTCATGCTGGGGTTGAGCGACGAAGGCGGACACAGCACTGACACCCACTATTTCTTGGCCTGAACATCTGGTTTTGAGATCTGTTAATTTCAGGGAGACTTACTAAGGCCCATGCTTTCCTTAATCTGGGGCCTGGCTCTTCCTCTTCTCCCCTGGCCTCCCTCAGGGCCCTTGCTGTTTGCCGGTTCTCCTGGGCTTGGCGCAGTAGCCGCGGGCTTGCTCGTGGCATAGGAAGGAGTGCTGCTCCCATTCCCTGCCCTCTGCCTGCACACGCGAGCCTCACAGTGTTTATCTATGTGTTCTGGAGTTAGGCATGTTCGCGCCAACGCAGAGGACGGAAGGCATCTCCACGTCAGACATCATCACCCGGATTGTCCGGGACTACGATGTGTATGCCAGACGCAACCTGCAGCGGGGCTACACGGCCAAGGAGCTGAACGTCAGCTTCATCAATGTGAGTCCCAGCCTCTCTTCCCACTTCCCTGACTGGGGGGGACATTGGCTCCCCTGAGTCACTGTCACCATCACTGTCACTGTCACTCTCCAGAGCTAATTCAGGCCTCACTGCAGCTCGAATTGTGCTAAGCTCTTCACAAGGAGAATTAAGCAGAGACAAAATTAACAGAGACAGTTTCTGCCTAAATGGTTTGGTAGCGACACAGTAGTGTACCACATGCCAAAAGAATATGTGTACATTATTAGCAGGGTATGGTGGTACACCCCTGTAATCCCAGTATGCAGGAGGCTGAGGCAGGAGGATCGCTGAGTTCAAGGCCATTAATAGCTCTTGACCTTTTTTTCTTTTCTCTTTTTTTGGAATACTTTTTTGAAGATCTGCTGAAAATATGGATCTGTGACATTTTGCATGCAATTTCTCCCATGGACCCACACTTTAAATTTTAACTTAGAAAACTCAAGTTTATCTTAGCTTAATATTGCCAGTTAGAAAAACTGCACACTTTGTCTATAAATTATGCCTCGGCAAGGTTAAGGAAAGCTACTAACTATATCTTCTCCGTGTTCTCTGAGCTGCCCCCAGCTTTGTGAATCATGCTGTGTGAGCAGGTGGAACGTTTTCCTCTGAATGGGATTTATCTCTGCAAATGAACCCCAGCCGTTAGTACTCCATCTGCTGCGGGATCTCATTTCCCCGTAAAACTCAGGTGTTTAAAAACCCTAAGCAGAGACAGGTCTTCTGCAGATGGAGAGGAGGGCACGGGGTGGAGAGAGGACAGAGGAGCAGGGGGAGTCACACCCGCGTCGTGTGTGGTTCCAGCTCCTCACCAGGACGGGGCCGTGCACTGCAGACACAGGCCAGTAAAACGTTTCTTCAGATTGAAAGCCTTAAGCACATTTCCTTATTTCCTTCCTCCTCTCCCTCTGCCCCCTCCTCCTCTTCTCCATTTTCTTCCCCCTTCCTCTCCTCTCCTCCCTCCCTCTGTTCACTTCTCTTCCTGGGTCCTTGCACACCTAAGCATGTGCTGGGCGTGGAGGCACACACCTGCAGTAACTCCAGCACTCCCTGCATTCAAGCTCAAGGCCGGCCTGTCTCAAAAAGACAAACAACAAAGCAAAACAACTAAGCATGTACTTTATCACCGAATTACACCCTAACTTCTCCCTTTTTGTCTTCTTTTTTTTACATTTACGTATTTATATGTACATGTTTACAGTACAGAATGTTTACATTCCCTGTGTGGAGTTTTCTTTTCTTGAGACAAGGTCTCGCCATGTAGTTCAGGCTGATCCTGAACTCACTATGTAGCCCAAGCCAGCCTTGAACTCACAGCGATCCTCCTGCCTCAGCCTCACAAGTGCTGGGATTACAGGTGTGCACCACCATGCCCAACTCATCCTCCTCTTATGATCTGGCAATTGTGATTTTTCATTTCATAAACAACCCCAAACACACACACATACACATACAAGGCTGCTCATCTTATTCTTCCTTATCCTTATGAGGTTGGTAGGATCAGAGAATGTCATCTTCATTTTGCACATGAGTAAATGGACTTTCAAATACTAAAAAATAAAACACAACTCATCTAAAAGCATAAAATAAACCAGTGATAGGAAAATATCCAGTACAATAAATAAAGATGTAGCACTTGTATCTCTGCCCTATTATAATGAGCCTATTCCTGGGTCTTCTTGCTGCCTAAACATCTCCATCCAAAAAGAGGTTTGGGTCATGTTGTAAAACCTGACTTCGTTTGGCTGCATGCCTGTCACGGGGCTGTGCCTGAATTACCAATTTGTGTATGCAGTGTCCGTGCAGGGTTCATCTTTCTATTAATGGGCTGAATGAGATTAATGTAGAGTAGATTAAAGTAAAGCAAAATTACAAGTGCAGAAAACAGTGTCAGTAGCCATTTTTTCTCTTTCTTTTGGTAGGGAAGGTCAGATGGGTATTATTTCTCACAGCTGTCACCTCTTCACCCAGGAGAAGAAATACCACCTGCAGGAGCGGGTTGACAAAGTAAAGAAGAAAGTAAAAGATGTGGAGGAAAGGTCCAAAGAATTTGTTCAGAAGGTGGAGGAAAAAAGCATTGACCTCATCCAGAAATGGGAGGAGAAGTCCCGAGAATTCATTGGCAATTTCCTGGAAATGTTCGGCCCAGAAGGAGCACTGGTATGGTTCTTCCCCACTGGACAATTGAGGGAATTTTGGGAAAACTCAGGGAACCTCTGTGCTGAGGAAAGAATCACAGAACCCTTAAGCAGAAAGGCACATGGACATTAAGAAGCTACCTGACCTGTTCCCCTTTATCTAGGAAGCCATTCCGAGTACCCCCAAACGTTCTTCTGAATCCTTCCACAAAGAAGTTACACATTTTCCTAAATAATCTTGCCAGCTCTTCCCCACCCCCGCAGTCTGGTGACAAGATCAGCTAATAGCTTCGTCCATCCGTCGCACTAATGGACGAGAAGGAAAGAATAAAGAACAGTGGAGAAAGCTGTCTTCACTGCAGAGCCGGTGGGGCGGGTGCGGCGGGAGGGAGCCTGCCCCGGCAGGCAGGAAGGGGCGGGCCCCAGGGATGTCCGGAGCAATCTGACCAGGGGTGTTAGCTCTGGAAGCAGTTTTTTGGGGAAGAATGTGGGAATTCCTTTTTCAGAGAAATAAAAAACCTGGGTTAGCCAGGTATGGTGGCACATGTCTATAATCCTTGAATTCAGAAGGCTGAGGCAGGAGGATCACCATGAGTTTGAGGCCAGCCTAGGTTCCATAATGAGTTCAAGACCAGTCTGAACTACGTAGGGGGAGACCCTGTCTCAAAAACCAAACCAAAACAACAAAAATCTGAACTAGATCCCATTTGTCGGAACTAGTTCCTTTGTTTTTTATCCGGAAACTGGATTGCAGACTAAGTAGCCTTCAAGGAATTCTGTTGACATAGAAGTCAAGGATGTGGTGACTCTGGGTAGCAGGTGGGAGCCCCGGTGGCCGTGGGAGCAGGACACAACACAGCATAGCGTGGTAGCCGCCCCGCAGCACTCGTGTCGCAGTGGGCTGTTACTATCACTGAGGGCCCTGAGGTCCCCGCGCTCTTACAGAGCAGTTTGCAGAGGAAATCACCGGGGCGGTGGCTGCCCCTCCCCCTCTGCACACTCAGGCAGGCCTGGCTGACAGGGCTGCTACCCCACCTGGTCAGAGAGCTCTGTGCTCACAGCCCGAGGCTCGGCCCGCACGCATGGAAAACACAGATCACAGGGCACAGTGCTCTTTGAAGTCCTGGGTGTCGCAGTGGCGACCCAGGTGGTCCCTCGGTGTCTGCTAACTCTTCCTTTTGGTCTCCCCAGAAACACATGCTGAAAGAGGGAAAAGGCCGGATGCTGCAGGCCATCAGCCCCAAGCAGAGCCCCAGCAGCAGCCCCACCCGGGAGCGCTCCCCCTCCCCCTCCTTCCGCTGGCCCTTCTCCGGCAAGACGTCCCCCCCCTCCTCCCCGGCCGCTCTCTCTAGGCACAAGGCAGTGGCCTACGACATCAGTGAGGACGAAGAAGACTAACCAGCACCCTTTCTTCTCCCTCCCTCTGTTCTGTCACCTTCAGAAGCTCTCTGTTGTCCGCATTGTGATCCTAACACTAAGTCTAAGGACAGCTACAAAGGAAAGAACTTGGGGGCAAGAGGGCCTAGGATTGGGGAAAAGAGTGGCCCACCCTTAAGAGACATCTGTGACCACACGCAGGAGGCTGGCTGCACCTTAGAAGCCCGCTGCACCCTCCCACCCCGCCCAAGGACGTTGCTTCACTGGTTCTGTTCATGTGATCTTGACAGGGGAATTGTCATTTTTACTAATTTTTTAAAAATAGTCTTTCAAATACAGTAAGTAGGACTAACTTTCTGCCCTGAGGTGTGGGCAGAAGGAGGAGGCCATGTAGCACCCAGCGGCCTCTTCTTCCTCCTGCACTGTGGAGTCTGCCTCTGCCTTGAAGCCAGAGCCGCACTGGCGGCAGTGTGGGGGAGGGCAAGGCAAACTCTCTGGTCCTTAGAAACTGCCGGAGCGGCTCGCACAGTCCTCGGGCCTTGCCGCTGTGGGCCTGGCTGTGGGAAGAGGCTCTGAGCCTCCCTTTTCTTAACTCCCTGAGGAGTTTCTTGTTGACCCAGTGGGGTCCGTGAAGATACTGATGGGGACAGAACAGACTGCGGGGCATCGGCCTCCGTCTCTCCCATGTGTGTCTTCTCAGAGCACTGTTGCCCAGTTACGTGGGAGCTCTTGTCAGCCTGTCTCCTGCACCCTGACCTTAAAGGAAAGGACACCTTGAGGGTTTTGGTAACCGGAGAGGGGAGTGGGACAGAACCAGCCCTGCCCAAAGTCCGTGTAGATTGCTTTCCTGCTGGAGGCCGGCTCTGGCCCTGCCACTGGTGTCAGTGCTGTTAGCCTCTGACGGAAGGGCCGCAGCTGGGGCTTGGTCCCTATACCCCTGCTGCTCAGAGGTGCGGGTACGGAGTGCAGATGGGCGTGAGACATGGAGGCCAACACATGAAGGAACACCTTCCTTTTAAAACCACAGCCTTAGGCTGCCCTCTGTGCTCTTAACAGCATTCTTGCTGGGAAGCAGGTGGGGCCTTTCTTCCCCTCTGGGAGTGCACAGCAGGGACTTTGGCCTGGGTTCCCAGGAAGAGCGTGGCTGGCTCGCCCCTCTCCCTCCTGTGCCTGGTACTGTATTCCCCGCCCTGCCCAGGCTGCCATCAGCATTTGAACTTCCGATCAGAGAATGCTGATGCTTGGCCCTGACTGTTGAGCATGCTCTGATTTCAGTCCCTCCGCATCCTGTCACTTCAGCCACGTGACCATCCAAAACCCTGTCTCGGGTTGGTTCATGGCCGACCCCCCCTGCCACTCGGAACTACCCCTGCGGGGTAAGCGTCCATGTATTCAGCAGGGGAACCACACTTTCTCTTTCGTAGCCCAGCACCAGGACTGTGAGGCGCTCAGTCCTCCCTGATGCTTCCTGGTCACAGCTGCTCTTCTGCCTTTGCAGCAGGACTACCTAGGCTTAGCACAGAGGGCCAGGCAGAGGGACAGGACTATGTTTCTAGCCCCTCTCGTAAGTGCCCTTCCTCCTGTCTAGTCTGGCTCGCCGGTCTTGGCCTGGAGCTCTGTCTTTGAAACAGCAGAAGTCGATGTCTTCCTACATACATACTTTATATCAGCCCGGGTTCTAAAGTTTCTGCTTGGGCGCCCCCTCTTAGGAATGCTGCCTGTTTCTCTCTGCCTTATTCTTCTGGGGATGGAGAGCCAATGAAGTTGCTGCTGAAGCCTGCCTGCTTGTTCTGGGCATGCCCAAGCCACCCAGCTGTGGAGGAGTGGCCCTCAGAACCGCGCAGGGCTCCTTGCTTGCCCGGCCCCTTGGCACCTCAGTGTTACTCAGCCCTGCTCGGCCTTCCTCTCTACTCAGTTGTTCTCAGGCAGACCGTGCACGTACTCGGCTGACACTGTACGACAGGCCCGGCTTGTGTACGTGTGCCTACGGATGCCTAGGAGGCTCTCTGCCCTTCGCCAGCCTTAGCTTCCCAACATGGTACATTCTCAGATTAATTTGGGCTGAAAGCAGAAAGTTTCATGGTGTGGCAGGTCAGATCCTTTGGGGCAGCTCATGACCCCTGGTGCTGTGGGGATGATGCCCTCCCTGAGGGTTGTCTGTTCCCAGTGAAGTGAGGCTAGAGGTCTTTCCCCTGTGACTGGAGCCTGGGGCTATTCACATGAGAGCATTTGAGGCCAGGAGCTGCTCTCAATCCCACGCAGGAGAGCTGCCTGCCCGGATGGGCCAGGCATAGCTGAGAGGGCAAGTGTTGGAAGCCGCTTGGCCTCAGAGCCCAGGCTGCAGGACAGGAGGAGGCTAAAGGTGGAGCCCTGGCGCCAGCACTGAGCAGGCACCATCTCAGCGGTGACCTTCTCATACCCTGTGCAGAGCAGCTCTGACAGGTAGCGACTGAGGGGTTAGGAAAGGGACTGCTTGTTCTGCTGCCGCTTCTGGTAGCTAAAGCCAAAGACCCTCACTTAGCAGACACATGGGGAGAAGGGTGGGATGTTGAAAGTCCTAAAGGCAGCTGGGTGTGGTGGTGCACACCTGTAATCCCAGTACATGGGAGGCTGAATCAGGAGGGTCACTGTGAAGATGAGGTCAGCCTCAACTACATAGTGAGACCTGATCTCAAGCCAGAAAAAAGAAAAGCCTGAAGGATAGAAAAAAGTGAAGGAGATTGAGTAACTGTGGATTCTGTCTGATCGCTGATCACCTAGCAGCACCTACGTGATGGCGGCTGGGAGGCTGGTCAGGCAGTGCTGCAAGGTCCCCAGTGCTTCTTCACTGTGTTTCTGGATGAATGTCTTGTAGGCCCTTCTTTCCTGGAGCTCGTTGCCTTCTTTGTCCTGTCCCGCATCCCTCTGGGCCATTCCAGTTTGCTGCTTCCTTTTCATTTGCTAAAAGCCATCTCTTCTACATTTTCTGTCATCCTGTACTCACCAGAAGTTGAACCAATACAGGGAAAGATGAACTGGTTTTAAAAGCTCCCCTCACAGTGTTCACCACTAGTGGCATCTTAAAGGCTCACCAGTGTAAGGGTTTGTAAAGGGCCTACTTTTGGCTCCTGTTTCCCTCATAGATTGTCATGGGCTAGAGTTGTCCCTAGCCTCTATTCTTCCAGACATGCAGAACATGTTCTTGGGAGTTAAACATTAATTGTCTTGAAAGAAGGAAGATTTTCTATCTGCCAAAGTATTATGTTAATACTCAGACTGGGATTAACCAGAATGACCCAGCGTGCATCCCTTTAGGTTGAAGCGGGCCTTCCACCTGGTTTTGGGGAGGCAATGACTGTCTGAAACACCAAGCGGGCTTGGGTGGGTATTTTGTATGGAGGATCCTGCCTGCAAACATGACAGTGTCGGGGAAAACCGTGGCTGGGGCACAGTGAGCGCCTGCGCCCAGGACAAGGCCACAGGAGGTGGGTTCAGTAAGGCATTTTTCCCATCTCTGATTCATCTGTTGAGAGTTACATTGGCTTTTGTCATTTAGCCAAATAAAGGCAATGTGGTTTTACCTAGCGTTCCCAGTTGTGTTTTTTGCACGAGTATGTGGGGGGGGGGGCCTGGGAGCTTTCTTTGCACTTTCAGTTCCTCTGTGTTTGCATCCTGATTTCTCTCAGAACCAGCAGTGTGACCAGGGGACACTTCCTTTTGCAGCTGGGCGCAGAAACTCAAAAAGCCCGTGGTGCCTGAAAGGAAGCCCCTTCCTCCCAGCCCGTTGTCAGCGCCCTGGTGACACATTTGTAAGGGAAACTCCGTGTGCGGTATTTTCCGGCCAGAGCCTCCAGCTCTTAGCACTGCTCCTGCTTCCCTCTGGCTTACACTGTGGGGAAGCAGTGACCTTTCAACACACAAGCAGGCAGGGGTGGTGGGGACACCCGCAGAAGCAGCATGCCCAGTTACAGACTCTCAGGCTTTGTCCTGGTTGTTTATTACAAAATTTAAAATATCTTCCTGGGCAAGATCCAAAATAATATCGTGTCACATAGTTTACCTTCCCACCTCCAGTCTGGTTTGTGCCAGCTGGTCGCGACCCTGGAAACGCCTGCTGGGTCGGGCTGAGGGGCTGTGAAAGCTCACGCTCTCCTGCGAGCACATCGCCTCCCCACTGTCCAGCCGTCACTCAGGCCTTTGAGCTCGTGTCCATGGCTGCAGACGAGCAGATTTCGTGACCAGCCTTGCGGTCTTTCTTCCGATAGTACCTCCGCGTCAGCACAGTCAGCAGGAACGTCTCCGGGACGAGGAGGTGACAGTTCATCACTGAGTGGGGCGGGAGGAGCAGGCCATGGGTCAGGCTGCACAGGGCAGCCCTCCAGCAGCCCTGGCCCGTGCAGCCAGGAGCGTGCCTCCATTGACCTATGTCTCAGAATGACAGCACAGATTCGTGGTGGAGTGAGAACTAGGATGTGGCTCCTTAGCCTCTGATCTGAGGCCAGTGTGAGGCCGCATTTCCTATGTGTGTTCGGTCTGCTTGACCCACTCCCCAGCCATCTCCTTCCTCAGCAGTGGAAGCCTGGGCCTGGGCTTCCTGGGGTGGCCATCGAGCCTGGCTGCAGGCTGCTGTGTGACCACAGCACCAGAAGCCCTGTGTGGACCTCTTAGGCCCCTTGCTGGACCCTGAGGGTGGAGGTCAGGTCGACCTGTTCCAAGGCTCTCTCTTCTGACCCACCCACATCTCAGCCACGGCACAGTGCTCACCCTGAGACCGGATCTTGGAGGAGTAGGGCGGAGAGCAAGCAATCTGGCCTCCGTTGGCCAGGATGGAGAAGATGGCGGGTTGCAGCGCAGTCAGGATGAGGAGCACCTGCGGAGCGGGAAGAGGTGTGCTGTGCAAGGGCCGAGTCCTTCCCACTCCTGCCCGCCCACCCCGTGGTCTGTGGGTCACAGAGGGCTGGGATTCATGCTTGCCAACACGTGGAGTTTTAATATTTAGGCCAAGTACAGTCTTCTACCCAATGTGTTGCTAGAGTTGCTGGCAAGGAGCTGCCCCTGCTCTTAACCATGGCCACTAATGGCTGCTAATGGGTGAGCCAGGCAGGTGACTGAGGCAGAGAAGTACCGAGAACATGGGCCATAACTGTGAAAACTCTTTAAAAATTGCCCTGCCTGGTGTCAGAGGGGAGGAGCAGCAGGCAGTTCAAACAGCGGGTGTAGACTTTGAGGTGGGGAAGAGGAAAAGTCCTTTGACACAGACAGTAGTGATGGTTGTACATCGGTGTAAACATCCTTGCTGTCACCCAACTGAATACTTAAAATCACTAAGAGGGTGAATTCTACGATTATTTCACAACAGTAAAAAGAGAAGATGAGCTGGGCATGTTGTGCCTGCCTGTAATCCCAATGCTCAGGAGGCTGAGACAGAAGGATCATCACAAGTTCAAGGCCAGCCTGGGCTACATAGCGAGTTTTTTACTTTTGGTTTGTTTTTTGTCCCTTTTTTTTTTCTTTTGAGACAAGGTCTCGCTATGC
This sequence comes from Dinomys branickii, assembly GCA_004027595.1. Classification (NCBI taxonomy): domain Eukaryota; kingdom Metazoa; phylum Chordata; class Mammalia; order Rodentia; family Dinomyidae; genus Dinomys; species Dinomys branickii. The sequence continues at coordinate 17,650 of PVLD010019828.1, forward strand.
AGTTCAGGCTGGCCTTGAGGTCACTTTGTAGCCCAGGTGGCCTCAAATTTGCAGTGATCCTGCTGCCTCAGCCTCCCCACTGCTGGGACTACAGTTGTGCACCACCACCCTCAACTTACATAGTGAATTTAAGGCCAGCCTGAACTGTATAGGACTCTGTCTCAAAAAAAAAAAAGATGAGGAAGACAAAAGCTGAAGACAGGCATTGTGCTAGAAATTCACATATGAATGGCATCTGTGTAGACCAGTGAGCATGTGTGTGAAGTCCGTCTGCTAACACAGCAGTCAGTTATACTGGAGAGTATGGGAGGTACCAGCAAGTAGACTTGAAGGAACAGAGAAGGGTCACCAGGTTGGATCACATCACTGCGCTTGGCAGAAAGGTCACCTTGGGGTTTAAGAAGGTAGAGCCTATGAGGTGGACACGTGAGCCTTTGGCAGAATTTCCCTGAGAGCTGCACAGGTGATGAGGCAGTGCAAGAAGAAAAGGAGCGAGCTGGGCTCGGAGCTGGAGCTGAGCTTAAGGTCCAGTTCCACCCCTCCTCTTCCTGAGAGCTAGCCTCAGTGCATCCCTGCATCTCAGTTGCTCTCCCCCCAAGGAGGGGTAGTAATGACTCCTAGGATTGTTGTGGACATATATACAATGTGCCTGGTGTAAGCAGTTACTAGCTGGGGTTACGAGTGTCAGTGTTGGCAGTGTTAATAAATTACAGAACTTTCAGCAGTAATAGGTAGAAAAATGTAAGAAGGTTTGGTCATGTACGTGTTATGGGTTGAATTGTACCTCCCCCAGAAAGATGTCAACTTCTGTCCCTGGGCTCCTCAGATGTCCTTATTTAGAAACAGTCACTGCTGATGTAATTAGCCGGGGTGAGGCTGTGGTGGATGGGGCAGCCCTCACCCAGCAGGCCTGGGCTCATAGAGGTGGAGGACAGCATCATGTGACCACGGAGGTGGGGGTGGCGCAGAGAGGGCCACTGAGGGATCCCGGGCTGTGGCCACCAGGAGGGAGCAGGGGCAGGGCAGGACTCTGCGGGCTTTGGAGGGGCACAGCCTGCGCACACCTTGCTTCCGGACTTCCGTCCTCCAGGACCCATGGTTCCCAGTCACCTGGTTTGTGTTATTTTTGCTATGGCAGCCCGGGAAACTATAATATTACAGAAGGCCAACAAAAGATTGAGAAGGGCAGAGGTCATTTCCCCACTTTCCCAGGAAATCACAGTTAAGGGGAAGATTTTCAGTCCTGGTTTTAGCTCCTGTGGCTCCTGCCTCCTCAGCCCAGTCACCGGCAGCTATGCTAGGAAGCGCCTTTCCCTCCGGTGGGGTGTTACCTGGAACAGAGCAAATTTGGCTCCCATGTTCTGCTCGCCCAGGTGCAGCTTGGCCTGACGGAAGAGGATGCCCAGAGCCCACAGAGCCAGCAAGGTGGACACGCCGAGCAGAGTGTTGATCCAGAGTGCAGTGCTCTTCTCGGAAATCTGGGGGTGGCCCCGGAGCAGTCAGGGAGGGAGCAGCCGGTCCCCCTCGGCCTTCTCCCCCCTCAGAAAGGACCAGACGGTCGCAGAGCACTGGCCATTTCCAGCCTCGTCTCTCTGCCCTGAAGCTTCTGGATCTCCACTTGGCCTCTGTCCTGGGGGCCCTGGGTCTGGGACTGTTGGCACCCGCTTCTGGAGCTCAAAGGTACTGAGCAGTCTTGGACTTTGCCACAGCCTCTCCCCGCCTCCGGGCTTACGTCTGCTGGGTTATAGATGCCATCGGGGATGAGAAAGAGGCCGACCAGGGCCAGTGAGATCCTGAAGAAGGCGTACTGGAAAGGGCCCAGCATCAGCAGCTGCAGCTTCCTCCTGCGGGCGAGGGCAGCACATGGCCCACACGCACCCAGATGCTTCCACACTCCCCAGGGCCGTCCCAGCCTACAACTCCACGGATGGACAGGAAGCCTGGACTCCCCACCCCTCTCCCCTCCACACCAGCTCCTGCCTGGGTGGAGCCAAGGGCGTGACCTCCGGTGCATCAGCCACCGTGGGCAGCGGGGCAGGCCACCAGCCGATTCCCTGGGTGTGGCTTCCTCCCCCTGGATGGGGTGAGCGGCTGCTCTGAATCCTTAGCTTTGCCTCACCTGGTGAGCAGCAGAGGGGGACAGCAGGGGCAGCAGCAGCAGCAGGGCCCCGTGTGGGTCCGCATCGGGGTGTCCTTCAGCGTCCTCAGCACCGCCTCCTTTCCGCCAAAGCCCTCCACCATGACCAGCATTAGCAGGTAAAAGCACAGGGCGTAATACCTGGGCGGGAGAAGCAGGTGGCAGGTCTGTGGAGGGGCAGCTGGGGGAGCCCCTCTACCCCTGGAGAGGAGAGACGGGACGGGTGGGGTGGGCCGACACTCACGCGACAATGGTCATTTCCACAAGCGTGAGTGAGCGAGGGATCCAGAGACCGAAGCAGCACAGCACCGACACCACCTGCGTGCGGGGGAGCGGGTGTGTTAGGTCAGGGGAGGCAAGCTGGGCGCTTGCGCTCACGCTTGGGGCATGTCCTGAGCAGCGGCAGAGACAGCGGGCCCGTGCTCAGCATCTTCGAGGCCAGCTCTGTCCCTGCCACTAAAATACACAATAAAACCCAAAAGTTGCAACTGGAAAGTAAGTCAGGAAACCAAGAAGCTAGGTGATGGCTCCGGGGCAGAGTCGTTCCCTCCTGCACTCTGGGAGCCACTGTCTGCCCTTAGCTCTGTTTTGTTTTGTTTTTGAGCCAGAGTCTCACTGCATAGTCCAGGCTGGGCTGAAACTCACTATGTAGCCCAGGCTGGCCTTGAACGCTGGGCGATCTTCCTGCCTCAGCCTCCTGAGTGCTGGGATTGTCCACATGTACCACCAGCTTGCCTGCCTTCTTGCTTTTCCAGCACTGCTGTGGCAAGGAGCAGGATGGTCCATGTGCCTGGACTGAGCAGGCTCTCCAGTTGCCCACACCCTTGGAAATGGAGCTGCCTACCGGCCTCCCGATCCCCACCCCCTCCCTGGCCCCCTGCCCCTCAGCCCAGAAGGCAGTGGCAGGCAAAGCCTGCAGACATTCTGTGTGTCCTGCCTCCTTCCAGCCCTGGGGCAGCTCCAGGCCTCACCGTGGGTGCAGAGCTGCTCCACAGCAGGGTCCTGCGCTTGATAGGACAGCCGGTGTTCCTGTGCAGGTAGACGGCATCCTCCAGGAAGAGGCCCACCGAGCCCAGGGCCAGGAGGGTCATGATAACTGTGAGGGCTATTTCCACAGGGCCCAGGGCTGGAGCGGAGGAAGAAGAAGCCAGTGAGTGGAGAGTGGAACCCGGCTGTCCCTGCAGGCTGTGTGACTTCAAAACACTGGTGCCTTTTCACAAGGCACTTTCAGAAGCTAGGCCTGGTGGCACACACATGTACTATAATCCCAGCACTGAGGAGGCTGAGGCAGGAGAATCACCATGAGTTCAAGGATAGCCTGGGCTCCATAGTGAGTTCAAGGCCAGTCTAGACTATACAACAGACCCTGTCTCAAAAAATAAAATAAAATGATCATCGACATACATATAAAACCTAGCATACATCAAAATAATTGCAGATATATCTTTGAAAATCAAATAGAGAAATTGGACAAAGAAGAGAATTGTATGTTCATTGAAACACTGGAGAGGGAAGACCCACCTGAGCCTCAGAGTAACCCTCAAATTTACAAGGCAAGTAGCTGTGCAATTCAATACCATAAGTTCCAATTCCTGAGTGTTAAAAGGAAGAAGCAACAGACTGGAGGAAAGTATTTTTAATAATGTGACTCAGGTTTCAGATCTTTATTGCTAAAAAAATTGCAGTAAAAATAGGTGGAGGCTCTTGCAGAGGAATCAGTAAATAATATTGACCTTGCTCAAAGCACATAGGGAAAGAGTCCCCCTGAACATAGTGAGGGAAATGCAAAACAATGCATTATTTTTAGTCTGTTGATGATGTGATTGACTAGCAGCTTCAAATTAGACACAAATGTCCAGTGATACAGAAAATATTAAGTCAATCACCCAATAAAATAGTATGTAAACATGAAAAATATGAGCATACCATAAAAAATCTTTGTAGTGAATGTGTAATATTTTTTTAAAATATTAGCAGACTCATACATATTTGTTCACTTGATTTATGACAAAGGTGCCCACAAAAAAAATTTTTTTTTTTTTTTTGCAGTACTGGAGATCAAACTCAGGACCTGGCACTTGCCAGGCAGGCGCTTATTCCGCTGAGCTGTATCCCCAGCCCCACCTACAAAAAATTTGACAGTGTTTATTTATTTAGTCTTTTTGAGACAGAGTCTCTTTGCAGTTCAGGCTGGCCTTGAGCTCACTGCATAGCCCAGGCTGGTCTCGAACTTGCAATGATTCTCCTGCCTCAGCCTCTGGAGTGCTGGGATTGCAGGTGTGTGTCACCACGCCCAGCTTGGCTATGTTTATTAAACCTAAACATGTAACTACCCTGTGACCCAGCGACTCTGTTCCGAGATATACACCCCATAGAACCAAGTAGTTAAAATCCCCCAAGAAGGTTCCCAGCAGAACTCAGAATGGCCACACTAGGAGAGCCTGTGCACGTGGCAAGGACAGCACAGGGGAGGGTGTGGTGCCACGCCCACAGCGGGATCCCACGAAGCCATGGGAAAGAACACATCAAATAAACACAGCACAACAGATAACTGTAGAAACAGGATGACAACCGAAGGGAGGGAGCCAGGGCCCAGACTCCTGTGCTCTCTCCAAGACAAGGGTGGGGAGCTTGTGCTACTTGGTGGTAGACATTCAATGATGTGGCCAGGGGATGCCAGTGAGGGGGTACAAGAAACTCTGCTGCTGCTCAGAGGTTTTATATCTTCATCTGTGTGATGGGTTTATAGATTTTTTTTGTACTCTACCCTAAAGATCATTGCCTTTTTTTTTTTTTCTTTTTGTCTTTCTGGGACAGGGTCTCGCTATGCAGTGCAGGCTGGCCTTGAGATCACTTTGTAGCCCAGGCTGGTCTTGAACTCGCAATGATCCTCCTGCCTCAGCCTCCCGAGTGCTGGGATTGCAGGCGTGCGCCACCACACCCAGCTAACGTGTCCACTGTTGCATATTTGCTTCCTAGAGGTTAAGAGTATAGGCTCTGGTGGGAGTGGTGGAGCATGCCTCTAGTCCCAGCACTCAGGAAGCTGAGACAGGAGGATCACTGCCTGAGTTCAATTCCTGGTACCCACAAAAAGACAAAGAAAGAAAAAAGAAACAGAATAGCTCTTTCTTAAGTAGTGACTTAAGAAATAATGATTTAGAAAACCGTGGCAGTTACAAAGGAAGCGAAGCAGGGAGTTGCACCACGTCCTCCATCCTGGCTTCCCGCCCAGCCCAGACCCACGCCCTACATGTTCACTGCTCCCAGCCCTTCTCCGGTGCTCCCAATCCCAGTATCCTCCTCGGACACAGCCAGGCCTCCTCTCCCGGCAGCAGGGGCAGTGACCTCTCATTCATCTCCCTGCTTCTCCAGGCCCCGCCACCCCATTACTGATTAACATCCCCAAGCAAGCGCGGCCCAGCCCCGCCCAGCGCTCGGCCCTAGGATAAAGTACACCACTCGGCAGGCGCTGCGTTCCTGCTTGGCCCTCTCAGTTCTCCACGCTCCACCAGCGCCACCTGAATCTTGCCAGACCTAGCTCCCTTGTGTCTCCTTTTGCGATCGTCATGGCCCTAGGAGTGCCCACCGCCCGCTCGGCACCCCTGAGCCCCACCTGCTCTCCTTGCCTGACTTCCAGATCCAAAATGGCGCCCCTGCTTTGGTGACCCTTGGGGCTCTGTTTGCGCATTTTTAAGCAAAGCAACAGGAGAGCTATTTCTCTTGTGTCAGGCAAGGTTTCTCAGCCTGAGCATGAGTGAGCGACACTTTTGTTGTGGAGGACTTCGCAGCCTTCTGGCCTCTGCCTGCCAGATGCTAGTGGCAACCTCCAGTGTGGCAACCCCAACTGTCCCCAGACATTGCCCAGTGTCCTTTGGGCTGAAAATCCCCTGTGTAAGGGAGGCTTGGCCATCTGCTGCACTCGGAGCAGGTGGCTCCGGAGCTGAGGAGAGCAGCCCTGGGGCACCAGCGCCCCCCCCCAACTGGCAGCTCAGGATTCCCTGGCAGGCGGCAGCATGTGAGGACCCACACATGGAGAACAGAGCTGTGCCCAGCAACATGCCCACATCCTGACAGCTCCCGCTCGCTTGAGGGGACGTCTGGCAGGTCGGGGAGCACAGTGTGAAACAGGTTTCTGCTCCAAAGCTCAGAGGTGGGGATCCCAGGGCAGACAAACAAAACGTGCTTGCAAAGCATTTGCTAGAGTTATGCAGGGCGCTGGAACCTGTTTTTCTGTGTAGGGAGCGAACTGAAGCCCAGTTTAGGCCTTTCACTTTGAAAAGCAACTCTGCCATGAGGTCACCAAGTCAAGCTCACTGCTCACAACCACTGCTGTGAGCACAGTGGGTCCTTCCTGAGGAAGGTGTTTGGTTTTTGGTTTGTTTGTTTGAGACAGGATCTGGCTGTGTAGTTCAGGCTGGCCTTGAACTCAGGGTGATCCTCCTGCCTCAGCCTCCGGAGTGCTGGAATGCTAGGCCAGAGGACCCTATGGGACTTGAATCATTTGGGGAGTTGACCTTGGTCAAGATGGATGGGAGACTGGCCACCCCCAGGCTGTCCAGGTGGCCTGCTCCAGACCCCTGCACCCCAGCTCCCGGCCATCCTGACTCCCAGCTGAGGTGGCTAACTCCGCCATTCCCCTCCCCCTGGGGAGCCTCCTGGCAGGGATGGGGAGACTCACCTTGCAGGAGCTGGGCTGCCGTGGGCGCGTACGAAAAGCAGGCAGCTGGGATGCTGTAATTGGTTCTCAGCACCTCCAGGAGCTCTGCTGTGTACCTGGAGAGATGGGACCTGAGTTTTGAATCGTGGGGCTGGAAAGTGGTGATCAAACCCAGGCTCTGTACTGAGCTAACCCCAGCCCTTTTCTTATTTTGAGGCAGGCTCTCACTAAGTCACTAAATGACCCAGGCCGGGCTTGAACTAGACAGCCTCCTGCCTCAGCCTCCCGAGGGCTGGGATTATAGGCATGCGCCACCACGCCCAGCTGGAGACCTGCTTTTTAGGATGGAGAACCAGGCCAGGTGAGCGTATAACATGAGCTGCCAGTTGCTGGGCAAGCCTGGCTGCAGTACCTGAAGAACCCCCAGTTCTTTCGCTTCCTCAGGGAAGAGCCCATGAGCTGGCCAGGCAGAAGAAGTGGGGTCCCAGGGAAAGAGTAGGCCTGCACACGGGGGTGGACCTGATGGCCGGAGTCCTGTGTGATTCTCAGGATGCTTCCACAGCCTTTGCTCTGGGATTTTTTGTTGTTGTTGTTGAGACAGGGTCTTACCATGTAGCCCAGGCTGGTTTTGAACTCACAGTGATCTTCCTGCTTCAGTCTCCCCAGTGCTGGGATTATAGAAATGCACCACCACACCCCACTTCTCTGAGATCTTTCTCTTTCCAGCCTACAGGGCAGAGCCAACACCCCAAAGAGGTCCCAGGCTGGTCCATCCCAGGTTCTCTGAAGGCCCAATGTACAACTAGGCCACTCAGCCCAGTCTCTTCTGAGTGCTGCCAGCCAAAGGATAGGGAGAGAGGGAGGGGCAGCCCAGTGCGATAGGGGCTACTATTGCTTAGCAACGGGCTGCCAGCGCAAGGCCTCGCTTACCTGGGGTCAAGATTTATCTGAGTCCTGCCTGGTTCCATTGTCCGCTTTCTCTCAGCCAGGCAGGCAGGGCAGGCAGGTGGAGGCACTGAGGGGTGGCTCCTGCCGGGTTCTGCTGGCTGCCGGCCTTTTCCTGAGGACCAGGTGGGGCGGGTGAGTGACAGGATTGTCCCCTCTGGCTCTCTCCTTCCTTGGGCCTCCTGGGCCAACCTGTTGTCTCCAGAGCTCAACCTGGAGGAATTTGATCCTCAGGGCGCCTGGCACTGGCTCCTCCCCGTCCTTAGGCGTGGTCCCTGGGCCTCTGGGATGAGGGCCCTGGACACCCAGCCCAGCCCACCCCCTTTGGCATCCTCCTTCGGGGACCTAAGACAGGGCTCCTCCCGCCCAAGTTGCTGGGGACAAAGTTCCCCTCCTCCCTACACAGGGATCGGGACTCCCTGAGGGGAGGCTGGGCCACCAGGGATGTAGCGCTGGGCGAGGCCCTGCCTAGCCCGGGGGGGCGGGGGGGGGCGGTGACAAGCACATCTGGACAAACATCTGGGCCCAAAGTCTCAACCAAGAGGAAGCCACTCCTTTCAGAGCTGCACCGTGAGACCTCTGAGTGGTTTGACAGATTTTTTAAAAAACTGCCAATTCTGTGCTTATGAACTGTGTGATTGGCTGCTGTCTCCTCTTTCTTCTTCAAATTAGTTTGAACCTGGCCGGGGCCAGTGTCTATCGCCCCCTAGGTTCCCAGCACGGAGCCTGGCACACACAAAAGGATCCAAGGCCTCACGTGTACCCCAGGCTGACTTCAAACTCATGGAGATCCTCCTGCCTCTGCAGGTATTCCTCAGCCAAGTGCTGGTTTTCCAGTGTGCACGATAAGGCCCAGCTCACATCAACTAGCCACGCACAGAATCCCAGGTGCTACAGGAAGTGCTGTGCGCCCCTTACCCACCCCACAGCCTCTCTCTCAAAGGACACTCCAGCTTCATTCACATTTTCCAGATAAGGCTGAGGGCAAGTGAGTTCAGGAAACCAGGTCAGAGGCCATGGGGCATGGAGAGGGCCAGGCTCCATGGAGGTCTGAGGACCTTTTTAAAATTTATTCTTTTTTGTTTTTTTGAAGGTCTCACTTTGTAGTGCAAACTGGCCTTGAACTCACTATGCAGCCCAGGCTGTCCTTGAACTCATATCTATGCTCCTGCCTCAGCCTCTCAAGTGCTGGGACCACAGGCATGCCCACCATGTTCAGCCTGGGGACCATTTCAGACGGGAGAAGAAGTTCACTGGGAGCGTGGGGAGGGCAGGTTCTGGGAAGGCGGACAAGAGAGGAAACCTTGCTGACCTGGTGCCCAGGTCCCCGACACCTCAGAAGAGCTCTCAAGGGGGGTGGATTCCCCAGCTTTGCCTTCTCCAGAGGCTCAGTTCTCAGGGCAGGACAATACGCTGACCCAGGAGTCTCAAGGGCCGGCCACCTCCCGAGGCAGGGAGAGGAAGCAGGGCCCTGACCTCAGCCCCACCCCGACCTCGGCACATGCTGACTCAGCCTCCCCAACATTCCCGGGGTCGTTCATCCTGCCTCATGAGAGGCCTTGAGCTCAAAAGCCTTGAACTTTAGACTTCCCTGGAGCAGATCACAGGGTGCCTGCAACAGGCCCCAAACTTCCTCAGGACAGGGTGACAGCGGGAGGGACAGTGGCTGGAGCTGACAGCAGAGTCTAGGAGGGTGGGGAGACAGAGCGTCTTTGGATGGGCGGCTGCTGAGGGTCGGAAAGGGCGTGGCTCTGCCCCTCCCAGGTCCCTAAGCATCTACCCTCTTTCCTCAGCTTAGCACAGGACCCCCCAAGCCAGGGGCAGGCCGCTCCTGCCAAGGCTGGCAGAGAGGATGGCTGGGAAGGTCCAGGTCCTCTTTCCTCAGTCTGGGGCCCTCTCAGCCCAATATCGACTTCCAGAACCAAAGTTGTGTCCCCCTCCTGTTTTTCTTGGCGGGGGGGGCACAATGTTTCTCACAAAATGTATAATGATATCATAGATTTTTATCACTTCCATCTTGGCTGTCTCTGAAACACAGTCCTTTCTGAGAAATCTAAAACAAAACAGTGTTTCTTCAATTTCCCACAAGACCCCTCAACTATTTGATACGTCTGTCTGTTTTATTAAAAAAATTTTTTTTTATGCAGTCTTGCTATTATGCCATTCAGGCTGGCCTTAAACTCATACTTACCCTAGACTGGTCTCAAATTCAAAGCACTCCTCCTGCCTCAGCCTCCCGAGTGCTGGGATCACAGGAATGTGTAGTTTAGGCTGGTCTTGAACTTGCAGTGATCCTCCTGCCTCAGCTTCCTGAGTGTTGGAATTATAGGTGTGCATCACTGTGCCCAGCTTGATTTGTATATTTTTTAAATGACCACGTGATGAATTTTATCTGAGTAAGAAAAACTTTAAAAAACAGCTGGCCGTGGTGGCAAAGAGGTTTCACCTCACATCGACTTGCTAAATGTATAAATACATGTGCTGTGTTGGTTGAGCAGTTCCTTTCCTCCCACTCAGAGAGCTTCACCTCTCAGCCTTTTGTATATTGTTTCTGTCTTTACTTTTCCCTCCTCTCACCGTCCTCCCAACCGCCCCAGCATCGAGAGGTGCCCTGGACGCAGCACCCATTTTTTTTCATTGGTACATTTTAGGTGTACATAACGATCACATTTGTCATAGAGAATCTGCCTGCCCGTGGTGCATCTTGCTGCTTCCTTTTTTCCCATTCCCCTCCCCTCCCTTCTACCCCTCTTCCCCTCCTTACTTATAGAAGCTTTGTTTCCATTTTTTACTTCTTTTTTTTTTTCTTTGTCTTTTTGATACAGGGTCTCACTATGCAGTTCAGGCTGGCCTTGAGCTCACTTTGTAGCCCAGGCTGGCTTCGAACTCTCAGGGAGCTTCCTGCCTCAGCCTCCTGAGTGCTGGGATTATAGGTGTGCACCACCACGCCTGGCTTCTTTTATTTTTGTTGTTTTGGAGACAAGTTCTCGCTGTGTAGTTCAGGATGACTTTGAATTCACTATGTAGCCCAAGCTGGCCTCGATCTCCTGGTGACCCTCCTGCCTCAGCCTCCCTAGTGCTGGGATTACAGGTGTGTGCCACCACACCCAGCCATGTTTTCCTTCTATTCTCTTTTTCCTCCTGTTCCTTCCACTCCCTCCCTTTCCCCTTTCTCATTCGAACATGTTCTTCCCATTTCCCAATACCTATTATCAGTTTTGGCCTTTATTTTTAGTTTCTCCTCCATGAAAACAATGCAGTATTTAAACACATGTGTCTGACTCATTTCACTTGAGTATGGTCTCAAGGTGCATTCATTTAGCTAGCAATGTCTCAAGTTCACCCTTCTTTATGGCTGGGTAGTATTCCAGTGTATAAAGAAACCACATCTCCATCAATGGGTTGATGGGCATTTGGGCTGTTTCCAAGGATTGACTGTTACAGACTGAGCCACTACAAACATGAGTGTGTATATATCACTGTGTTATGATGCTTTTAATTCTTTCAGGAAGATACCAGGGAGGGGAATAGCTGGGTTGAGTGGAACCTCTAGTCCTAGTTTTTTGAGGACTCTCCACACCGATTTCCACAGTGGTTGCACCAGTCTGCACTCCCACCAGCAGTGGAGAAGGGTTCCTTTCCACCACAGCCCCTTCAGCGTTTGTTCTTGGTTGATTTCATAATAGCCATTCTTTCTGGAGTGAGGTGGAATGTATTGTTCTAATTTGCATCTCTCAAATAACCAGTGATGCTGAACATTTTTCCATATATTTATTTGCCATTTCTACTTTCTCATCTGAGAGGTGCCTATTCATTTCAGATGCCCATTTTTAGATTGAGTCTTTTAAATTGGGGGGATCTGGTTTTTTGGAACTTTTTATACATTTTAGATAGTAGCTGGGCATGGTGGCACAGGCCTGTAATCCCAGCCCTCAGGAGGCTGAGGCAGGGAGATCACCACAAGTTCCAGTCCAGCGTGGACTACCTAGTCATAATCTGTCTCAAAGAAAAAAGAAAGAAAAAAAGAAAAAGAAAAAGAAAAAAGAAAGAAAGAAAGAAAGAAAGAAAGAAGAGAGAGAAAGAAAAAAGAGAGAGAGAGAGAAAGACTTAGTCCTTTGTGTGAAGAACAGCTGGCAAAAATGTTTTCCCACTCTGTGGGTTGTCTTTTGATTCTGTTGGTGGTTTCTTTTGCTATCCAAAAGTTTTTAGTAAGATGAAATCCAAGTCGTTGGTTCTTCGTGATAGTTCCTGTGCAATCAAAGTTCTGTTTAGAAAGTCTTTGCCTACCCTAACATCTTCAAGAGTTCTACCTATTCCATCTTCCAGCAGATTTGGTGTTTATGTTTTAATATTTAGATCTTTGATCCACTTCAATTTTAGTTTAGTGTGTGGTCAGAGATACAGGTCTAGTTTTAATCTCTGGCATGTGGAAAGCCAGTTTCCCCAGCACCAGTCAGTTTCATCACCACGAAGAGGCTCTCTCTCTTCCAGTGAAGGTGTTTGTTCTTTTGTCAAAGAGAAGGGGGCTGAGTGTGTCTGGAGTTGTGTCTGCATCTTGTGATCTGTTCCATTGATCCTTGGCTTGTTTCTTTGCCAGTTTCATGCTGTTTTTATCACAATAGCTTTGTAGTATAATTTCACATCAGGGGTTGTGATGCCCCCTGCCTTGCCTTTGTTACTCAGAATTGCCTTTGCTATTCTAAGTCTTTCCTGGTTCCAAATAAATTTTAAGATTGCTTTCTGTAATTTTGTGAGATATGCTAATGGTATTTTGAGTTGGACTGCATTAAATCTGTATATCAGTTTTGGAAGTATGGCCGTTTTAACTATACTGGTTCTTCTTACCCAGGAACAAGGGATGTCTCTTCCATCTTCCTTTTCAGCATACTCTAGTTTTCAATGGAAAGATCTTTTACTTCCCTCATTAGGTTGATTCCTGGGTATTTCATTGTTTTGGGTGCTATTGTGTCAGGCAAACATGGTAACAACTACACTATGGAAATGCTTGGATGCGATTGTGAAAGGTGTTGTTTCCCTAATTTCTCTCTCAGTGAGTTTGTTATTCGTGTACAGGAAGCCCACTGATTTTTGAGTGTTGACTTTGTATGCAGCTATGCTAATGAATTTGGTTATTAAACCTACGAGTCTTTTGGTGGAGCTTTCAGGGTCTTCTATGTAGAGTACCATGTCTTCTGCAAATAATGACAATTTAACTTCCTTCTCTCCTGTCTTATTCCCTTTATTGCTTTCTCTTGTCTAATTGCTCTGGCTAATGTTTGCAGAACTATATTGAATAAGAGCGGTGGCAGTGCACATTCTTATCTTGTTCCTGATTTTTAGAATGAAAGCTTTCAGTTTTTGTCCATTTAGTATGATCTTGGCTACTGGTTTGTCATAAAGGGCTTTTATCAGAATGAGATAAAGATCATATATTCCAGTTATCTGTATAGTTTTATGGTGAGTGGGTGTTGGACTTTGTCAATTGCTTTTTCTGCATCTATTGAGATGATCATGGGCTCTGCTCCTGTGACTTTTTTTCCTGGGCTCTGTTAATATGGTATGTTACATTTATTGATTTACATATGTTGACCCATCCCTGCATCCCTGGGATGAATCCTACTCAGTCATGGTGTATAATCTTCTTGAAGACTTGCTGCATTCTGTTTGCCATTACCTTAATGAGGACTTTGCGTTTATGTGCATTAGGAAGACTGGCCTATAATTCTCTTTTTTTGGTTGGATCCTTCTCTTGTTTTGCTATCAGGGTGATGCTTGCTTCCAGGAATGAATTTGGGAATATTGATTCCCTTTCAATTTCATGAAAGAATTTGAGAAGTGGCAGCATTAGGTCTTCTCTAAATTTCCTGTAGAATTCAGCAGTGAATCAGTCAGAGCCTGGGCTTTTAAATTACATCTCCAATTTCATTGACTTTCATTGGTTTATTTAGAATTTTTATATCTTCTTGATTCAGCTTTGGTAATTCATGTGTGTTTAGGAATCTATCCATTTCTCATGTGTTTTCCATCTTATTAGAATACAAGTTGTTGAAGTAGGTGTAGACGATCTTCTGGATATCTACAGGATCTGTTGTGATTTCATGTTCCTCATTCCTAATTGCAGAGACTTGAGTCTCCTCCTTTTGTGATAAGGTCGACAAAGGCTTTGTCAATTTTACTTAACCTAACAAAGAACCAACTCTTTGATTCATTGATTCTTTGTATTGTTTTCTTAGTCTCCATTACATTTTGTTTGTTTGTTTGCAGTACTGGGGATCAAACTCAGAATCTTGTGCTTGCCAGGCAGGCGCTTATGCTGCTGAGCTATATCCCCGGCCCCTCCATTACATTAATTTCTGCTTTAAACTTTATATATAATTTCTTCCCTCGTATGAGCTTTGGATTTGACTTGCTCTTCTTTTTCTGGAAGGCTGAGGCTCAACATTAGTGTATTTGAGCTTGCTCTGTTTTTGTTTTTAGACAAGGTCTTACTGTATAGTTTAGGCTGGTCTTAAACTCACTATGGAGTCCAGACCGGCCTCAAGCTTGCAGCAGTCCTCCTGCTTCAGACTCCCAAATGCTGGAATTATGGGCATGTGCCACTATGCCCAGCTCACTCTATTTTTCTGATATGGGAATTCACCACTATAAACTTCCCTCATAGGACTGCTTTCATTGTGTCCCATAAGTTCTAGGATGTTGTATTAGTTTTACTATTTAATTGTAGAAACGAATTTCTTCTTTAATTTCATCTCTGACCCACTGGTTTTTCAGGAGAATGTTAATTTCCATGCATTTATAAAGTTTTTGTGGTTTCTTTTATCATTGATTTCCAATTTCATTGCAATATGATCTAACTATATGCATGATTACCTTGCATTTACTTAAGCATGTTCTATCAGCTAGCATGTGGTCTATTTTGTCTTTTTGAGACAGGGTTTTGCTATGCAGTTCAGGCTGGCCTCAAGCTCACAGCAATCCTCCTGCCTCAGCCTTGTGAGTGCTAGGATTATTGGCATGTGCCACCATGCCTAGCAGTGTGCCCTATTTTGGAGAACATCCATGTGTAGCCAAGAAGAATGTATATTCTGATGTTCTGGGGTAGAACATTCTGTAAACATCTACTCAATCCATTTGTTCAAAAGTTTGGTTCAGTTCTGATATTTCATTGTAGATCTTTCACTGTAGATCCAGTTGATCTGTCTATTTGTAACAGTGGAGTATTAAGCTCCCTGATTACAATTATGTAGTGTTTATTTGATTTTTCATAACCATTAATTTTTTTTGGCTGGGTGTCATGGCACACCTATAATCCTAGTACTTAAGAGGCTGAGGCAGGAGGATTGCTGCAGGCTAAAGGCAAGTCTGGACTACAAAGTGAATTCAAAGCCAGCCTGAACTGCACAGTGAAATCCTGTCTCAAAAAAAATTTTTTTTGCTTTATATAGATGGATGTGCTAGTATCTGGTGTATGTAATTTGTCATTGTTATCTCTTTCTCCTGGATTATTCCCTTTACAAAGATGTAGTGACTTTCTTTGTCTGTCTTAATCAGTCTTGGTTTGAAGCTCACTTTGTGAACTTTCTGGGTTCCTGTCACATGGAGTACTGTTTTCCAACTTTTGATTTAAGTCTATGAATTTTTTTTTGAATTAAATGTGTTTCTTGTGTGCAGCATATTGTTGATCTTACTTCTTGATCCATTCTGCTGGTCAATTTTTTTTTTTTTTGAGTGGTGACGTGAGACCATTTACATAGTTTTTTGTTTTTTGTTTTTTTTTTCTTTTTCAGACAGGGTCTCACTGTGCAGTTCAGCAGTTCAGGCTGGCCTTGAGCTCACTTTGTAGCCCAGGCTGGTCTTGACTCGTGACAATCCTCCTGCCTCAGCCTCCCAAGTGCTGGGATTACAGGCATGTGCCATCACCCCCAGCTAGAGACCATTTACATTGATTGTTATAACTGATATGTATTGATTTATCTTTGTCATACTATTTTCCTATTGTTGATCCTCCCATTTAATTACTTGCCTCACCTTGTGGATTCATTCTACTGGGGCTGATGGAGTTGTAGACTTTGTTATCTCTTTCTAGAATGTCCTTTAGAATATTTTGGAGTGCTAGTTTTGTGGTTATGAATTTCCTCGGGTGTTGTTTGTCATGGAAGTATCATTTCTCCATCAAATTTTTTTTTCATCTTTTTGAGATAGAATTCACTATGCAGTTCAGGCTGGCCTTGAACTCAGTTTGTAGTAGCCCAGAGGATCACTCTCAGTGATCCTCCTACCTCAGCCTCCCAAGTTGCTGGAATTACAGGCATGTGTCACCATGCCTGGCCCTTCTCCATCAATTTTAAAAGATAATTTTGCATGGTACATCAGTCTGGGTTGGGGATTGTTTTTTGGGGGTGGTGGCTTGAAATACTTCATTCCAAATTCTCCTTGACTTGAGGGTTTGTATTGAGAAGTCTGTTGTGATTCCGATGGTCTATTCTCTTAGTATATGTGCTGCTGAAGTGAGCAGATGGGCTATACTTTATAGGTGATTTATTTCTTTTCTCTAACAGTTTTTAATATTCTGTTCTTCTGTTGAATTTCTGGAATCTTGATTAGTATATGCCTTAATGTAGATTTTCTTTCATCATGGCTAAATGGAGTTATATAAGCCTCTCTTATGTGTATACTGACTTTTTGTTTGAGACATGGTCTCACTATGTAGTTCAGGCTGGCCTTGAACTCACTATATAGCCTAGGCTAGACTCAAACTTGTGATCCTTTTGCCTCAGTCTCCTGAGTGCTTGGATTACAGGTATGTGCCATCATGCCCAGCCTGTATGTCGATTTTTTTTCCATGCTTGGGAAGTTTTCTGCCATTACTTTTGTGAATAGATTTTTTTATGTTGTTTGTTATGTCTGCTTTTTTATTGATGCCAATCAACCTTGTGTTATTCTTCTTTGCATCATCTAGCAACTATTGATTTCTTGGGCTCCCTTGCCATTTTTGGGGGGTACTGGGAATCAAACTCAGGATCTTGCACTTGCAAGGCTGGCACTGTGCCACTGAGCTGTATCCCTAGCTCTCCCTTGCTATTTTTAAGCACTCTTTCTTTTCATGATCACTAACCACAATCCTATCTTCTGTATCTGATATTCTGTGCTCGCATTGGCTTGTTCTGCTGTGTATACTTTCAGTGGAACTTTTAATCTCCTGGATTCTGTTTGAATCTGTTTCATCGGTTCCATTTCTTTCCTATGCTGGGAGTTCATGGTTTCCTTCATCTTCCTAAGTCCCTCATTTTGTCTGCATCTACTCCAGAGTCACCAACCATGTCTTTCATTATTGTCACCATCTCAGTAGTTATCTGAGAAATAGTTTCTGATTTGGATTTTTTCTAGAGTCTCATTGATGTGCCTTGTTATTTTTGCTGTTACCACTTCAGAGAGTGCAGGTGGGTGGCTTTCAAACTACTCCATCTGACTGCCCCTTGGGTTTGCTTTTGGTGAGCTAGAAGTCTGAGGTTCATCTCGCTTACGTGTCTTCTTCTCATTTTCTTTTCTTCTTTCTTTCTTTCTTCACTTTAGTTTACTTCCTGGGTTGGCGCCTGTAAATTGCTTGTGGAGATAGCTTTATTGCTAGTATTTGGAACTCTTAGGAAATCACTTACTTCTCAGAGGTGTCTTCCAGGTATAGCTGGCTCTTGATTTTTGAGTCTGTTGCAAGGCCCTACCTCTTCAATTTATTTATTTATTTTTTAAAAAAAATTTTATTTTAAAGACAAAAGAATGGAGACATATGAACCAGAAAAGCCATAAACAATACAGAAAATACAAAGTTATACAGAATATAGTAGGGAATTAGAACTGGATGTTGTATTACATAGTTATCTTCACATTAGTTAACACAAAAACATTAAAGGAAATACCAAATTATAGAGAAGATAGT